>NJDC01013907.1:0-24966 GCA_002245475.1 Calephelis virginiensis | reverse complement strand
GCCATAACGCCAGCGCTTGTCGTTGACGTGTTCGAGGTCTAACAACCTGGCCTCAGGTTGGCAACGCATCATTACCGCCTTTGGTGTCTTTAGGCTGCGTGATTTTCTTAACATCAGGAAATCCATCTGCTTGTTTGCCTTCCAGTGTTATAAAAAAATCAACGATTCTCCAAAATGAATGATAAGATGCACATGGGTAAGATATTGCATAAACTATTAAATAAATTAAATTGTTATTTTAAAATAGGTATAATATAAGCAAGTTAAGTAACAAAACACCTCTACAGTTTTTGTTGCTGTTGGTTGTCTCTTACTCAGTCAACCCTGTCTGCTTGTTGGACGACCTATTACATAAAATAGGCGAAGAGTATATGAGGATAAGGTTTTTAGAGTTAAAAGCTTGGCTCTACGTGAAATATTACAATTTTTGACATTGCGAGCCATATTAACTCGATAACATTTTACATGAAATGTTTTTAACTGGATATTTATAAGAAATTTCCAAAGGACGACCGCATGGTTAAAAAAATTAAGTCGAATTAAAACATCTACTCTGTAGCATAATCAGTCTTTAAGCAAACGCTAAAACGTGGATTATGATTTAACAGAAATTAGAGGATATCGCAACTTTTAATATCTGCTTTCAACGAAAATTTGACTCATTTTTGAAGCGAGTGTTCAGTGTTTTAAAAACTTCACTCATATAAGTAATTGTAAAGTTTGAAGAACTGTGTATTACCAGCTGTTCAAATCCTGCGGGTAGACAAATTTAGATACTGGTAAAAACTTTCCTGTCTCTTAAGTTGGATCAGATAGGTGTACTTGATGTTTTGCATAAAGAATATTTCAAATTGCCATATTAAATGTGGTCTGTAATAATAATCCTAAAGAAATCTACATATATATCTTACAAATATTATTTTATACTGATTATTGAAATTTAAAAGAAAATCTGTCCGATTGAAAACCTTTCGCGTAAAATATTGCATAATAAGAAAGCAAAATTTTAAGCATTTGAATTTAAGACATGCCGATTTCAATAAGTTTTTGTAATGGTTTTGGTACATAACTTTCATTGGAACTGACTAGGAGTGGATATTAAAACAAATTTCTGCTAGGAATTTCCGTCGCATATCGACTAAACCCGTGAGATAGCTAAACACGTGTACCATCTATGTGTTACTAGCCTTAAGCTATCCTACGGTCGGATCTTAGAAACGTGAGCAAGTATACTGGCTACATTGCACACCATCCAATACGGAACATGACAATGACAAGAACCGCTGTTATGGTAGCACGATTAGGCACGGTGATGATCACAATACGGACAAGCATTATCACCTAGCAAAGCAATGGAAGTTTTTGACAGCTTAAAATTTAAGCGCAGTAAAACTGAAACCCTACTCCGAATTCATTACAATCATTTAGCTATATGAAAATGCGAGATTTCTTAATTGTAAGATTACGTAACATTTACTGTAGTATCATATATCATTTTTTTGCTCTCACTATTATTCAAAAAGCTTTTGACACATTTTTTTTAATTTACCATACCAACAGAAGTTTCAAGAAGCAAAAGTAAAAACCATAATGAATAGGTATCTAGCTATCAAACAAAAAAGTAAATAAACATTGGCACTTCAACACATATCTTGAATTATAGGCTGCTAACGCTAGCTTTATAACAAAGGAACTCAAACTAATTTACTTGTGACTAGTCACTTTTTGTCCGTCAATCACAGTCAAATCTTGAATATTTAAAGTCTGATCTCACTATCTGACAATATGGTTTGCAATGAACCTAATCAATTGCTATAATGACTTGTATTTAGGACGCTCTTGTTGTGTCCAAAGAGTATTATTATATTTCTTAAGATCGCAGCTGTACTATAACTATTCACCTGTAACATCTATAGTGCCTATAGATATGACAGTTCTCTTACCAGTCACTTTCATAATCATCAGCCGGAGGACGTCCACTGCTGGACATAGGCCTCCCCCAAAGAACGTAACAAGTCACGGTCACCGAGTGGGAGGTCGTCCCGTGCGGGACCGCCACTCCAGAACCTTTTTCCCCAACGGTGGTCGGTTATGCGAGTAATGTGCCCTGCCCATTGCCACTTCAGCATGCTAGCTCTCGGAACTATGTCGGTTCTCTTGCGGATCACCGAATTACGGATCATATCTCGCAGAGAAACACCGAGCATAGCTCTCTCCATAGCACGCTGAGGGACTCTAAGCTTATTTAAGAGGTCCACATTTATTGGCCAACTCTCAGTTACCAGTAAGAAAATCTGATCGTGTGCTGTATCGCAACATATAAAAATACTCATTACGAGTTTTATCCTAATAATATTATAAATGCGAAGGTTTTAATGGATGTGTGTTTGTTACTCTTTCACGGACAAACTACTGAACGGATTGAGATGAAACTTTATAGGAATATGACTAATTAGAATTACATACATGCTACAATAGATATAAAAAAATTGTATGCGGGTAAAGCCGCGAGTGAAAGCTTATTTCATTATTAAATTATAAATTTGTAAAAACAAAAACAACAAACTATTCAGTCAGTATTTTCATATTCTTTGGCTCGGATATCAAATTAGGCAGTGAATAAGCATCAGATAAGTTAAATTGGATCGCATTATACTTTGAAGGCTTATAACGTATTGATTCTACGCGAGGCACAAATTAATTAGTTTCGTTACTCGTTATAGTTCGTTTTTATACCGACCCAAAAAAAAGGAGAAGGTTTTTAATTCCACTGTATGTTTGTAACTTGTTTTATTATGATAATGGAAGGTAAACAAGCAGACAGATTTCCTGATGGTAAGAAATTCTAAGAATAGTAACCAAAGCGTTGCTAACCTGTGGCTGGGATGTAAGGCATCGAGCAAAAGTAAGTATACCGTCTACCTTACCCTCCGAACCGGAACACGTCAACGGCAAGCATTGGACGTTGGCAGGAATAGGTATATAGGTACACGGCCAATACCAAAAGCAATTTTTTTTTGATAGATAATTAACTATTTGTGACTCTGTTACACATATACTCGGCCAACACCCAACCGATTTTAATTGTATTTTTTAGAAAGATAGGCAATTATTTCGATGTGATCCAAAATTAACTTGGACTTGAAGTTCAATATGCAAGATAATAGGTGAAAATTTGTATCCCTATCCAATAAAAATAAAAAACGAATTGTTGGATGTTTATAAAATTTATTGAGATCATTTTGGAATAATTTGCTATCTGTTGAAAAAGAATAATCAAATCAATAGTTTTAACAGTTTAGTTTCAACAGTTTTACTGCCCTTAACGATTTCACTCCGAAAGACCCATCTTACGTAAAAGTAATTGATAGCCGTGGTTTTGATACGCTATAGACGTTACAGATGCATTGCTGTCCCGTGTCCGGAATCTTAGGCCTAATATTGACGTCTAGCGGTTACATTACCATCCGGACCGGAACACGACAGAGCTAAACATGGTTGTTGTAAATGTTGTGATATATCTATATGGGGCAAGTTCTTGTACCATACTGTACCATCATTAATCTGGATGCCTGACAAGAAAATTAAAACACATACTACGCAACACTGCAAGATTGTATAAACATGGGTAAATAACGATCTATGTTTGATAATAATCCAGAGCACATACTGTAAATTTTACTCGTTATTCTATGTCTATTATTAAATAGAAGAGATCTGGGTAACAGCACGGGGCATTAATTCGGGATTGTACCATCAACATAGCTATTTCTGCCCTATAATGTCATTGATTGCCATTGTCCTGTTTTGTACTAGAGAGTTTTAAGAATCTTATGCAATTCGGACAAGTCTGCTGGCTAAGGGTAGCCATTCATCAAATCATACCTTTCTTACTATACCTACATATGTAAGGACAAAAATATGTATAAAAACGTACTTGCTACATTTAGATTCGACGATTGTCTCTTACCACCAAGAGAGCCTTCAGTTTGTACTCTACCTTGAAAAGTAAAATCTAAATAATATCTACTTTTTAAAATCTTAGCTTTAAAACCAAAGATCTAAAATAACGATAAATGGATTTATTTAAATATAAATTGATTTTAAACATTATATCCTTTAGATTTACAATATTTTCCAATAAGTCAGCGTTTTTATTTGTAATAAAATTTTCAATTTCTCTATAGTCGTAAAATATGACTTAAGTAGCATTCTATGAATCAGCCGAGCTCGCATTATCTGGCGTATGATTTGTCGATATAAAGGAATAAGAATCCTCATAAATCATTTTATACGGGACACTCATGATTACTGCAGCTGAATAAAGCTGACTGCTTCTACATATAATCTTAAAGGAATTTCATTGAATATCTTTCAGAAAATAAATTTTGGTTCCTTTGTCGCTTGTTATGTTTGTTGTTGTGTCTTGAGCTTACATTTTTAAAATAAAAATATTAATTACCTTATAAAAATCACCTCATAAAAACCTTATAATAATATTTTGATATAAAATTATTTAAATGATGTAAAAAAGTTATTAAATAATTTATGCATGTAACTATTAAAACACTAAAACATTAATACCGGTTTATGACAGGTGCAAAAATTGAGGTTATCACAGAAAAATATGCACTAAAGCTGTACCAAAACATTGCATTTAAAAACATAAATAGGCACAGGTAATTTAATACAAAGTTATATTTGAATACATAATTTACAAATGGCTGGTGTTTCTTACAGAAAATAAAGATAAGCAGAAATGATAAGCTTCTGGGGTGTCAGGGAAATAAAGATAAGAAGAAAATTATAATAGGCCAAGATCCACGAACAGTCAGACCTTTATTTTATGGACAAAAATTTCTTCATAAAAAGAAGGAACATGTAGTGAGTTTGAAATTTGGTTCCTCGCAGGTTTTGTTAGGTTTGGTACGAATATATAATAATAACAATATACCATTACAATTTTTCAAACTATAAATCGTAATTTAGTGTTTCAATCACTTCAGAAACCCTACACGAGACCTTTGAAGAAGATGAACCACATTTTGTACACCGTTTGCTATTGAACTAACAAACACTACACGAGGTTTAAAATACTCTAATCAATCAATAATCTTCTTCGAAATTTATCTGTGTCAAGTAAATGAACTCCCTTGATAAGAAAAACATATTATACTCCACTAGTCAACCGCTAATTTTCTCTACTAATGAAAGTATTATGAGGACGTAATTTGACGGTAAAACATATTTTTTCATGTTGTGGTACGTGTGAAAGAGTGTGTATTATTTTGTAAAATTTAGTGCATAACAAAGTGTATTCATTAACTCATTTATACGTATGAAAAACTTATTTTTAAATATCTGACGCAAAGACATTTATTTTTGTATTATAGGTAAATTGTATTATAGGTCCTTTATTTATTTATTTTTACTTTTCAAAAGGAAATTAAGTTCTTGTGTCAAAAGTTTTTTAAATTTTTAATTCAACAAAAAATATGTTTGTAATTAGTAAGTAATTAGTTATAGCCCAATTTACGTTTTGACCACTTCCTCTCCCACGGGAACCTTAAGGAAGTTTTAATGCAGGATTAAAAGTATCCTTTTGCCTTTTTCGGCACATAGAGTATCTATCAGACAAATTTTGTTACTTGCCATCGGTTCAGTAGGTTCCAAATGAATCGCGGTCATGATGCAGACGGAAAGGCAAAATTTCTAAAAGGACCTGCACCTACTATTATTTTATTATGTTCAATATACAGAATTCAATTTTCTAAAGTTTCATTATAATCTAGATTTTTTCACAAAGTTTTAAGATTCGGAAGTATACGCCTCTTTGGTTTAGTAGTCCGGTGTCTGAGCTGACTAAATGAAGTCCCAAGTTTGATTTCCGGTTCAAGCAATTCCCATTGCCTCCATATGTACCCTACCTATATGCGATTGGCGATAGGTTTGCTATTTATAGCATTGTGGGACTAAATACTAAATCTAATCATGGATGCTTCATCTCTGTCTGTCTTTTCCAAGATAAGTGAAAATACATACTCATTTTATTTATTTGTTTTATCTTTCTTAATAACGGTAGGATCAATTTAAATCATTTCTGACATACAAATAGATTAGGCATACGAAAAGAACACAAGCTACTTTTAAGAACAACACTTCAAACATTCTTGTAAAAGAGCTAAATACCTTCGACAAACAGGTGAAACCACAAGCAACAGCTAGTAAAGCCACTCAATGGAACCCAGTAAAATGTGTTACTGATTGATATACTCGCAAAAATGCGGCCAAATATAGGTTTGGAATCTGATATTTTATCTTCGTTGCTGGAATATCAGTTTCACGGTGTAGCGAATTTGATGTCGGTAACTATTGTTATGACGTTTGTAGTTTATCTGACATAAGTTTGGTTTTTTTAAAACAAAAGGGTCTGTTGGCAGGCCCTAGGAAATCACCATTTTTTGATTTTTTATACTGTTGCAAAGCATATAAGCAATGGACTTACAACAAAGACTTTGATATTGCATTGCCAAATTAAGGCTGGAATATTAAGTCGCTTGTTCAGTATGTTTACTAGTTATTTTACTCTCTAAACGATAACATGACAATAACAAATACTGATGTAGTGAAAGAAAAGTATAGTAGAGTCCTTCAATATCTATCGGCGTACCTTTTACTTAACGTGTGTAAGTAAAAGATCTTCCGATTGATATTGAAGGACTCTACTATTCGCTCTACACTTGCAATTAAACCACTAATCAAAATATGAGATCATGTTGTTAGGCAATTGAGTAGTCACATCCTCACGCCGCAGTGTTGAAAATCACTAAAAATATTCAATATTTCTTGATAATATCAAGCTATAATAATTCTCCTTAAGGTTGCGAGGTTAAACCTTAGGTGTAAACCTTGTATTCTTTAAACACATATTATGCCGCGTTTGTGGAGTGGAAGTTTGTTTGCAATGCAATATATAAAGAGTAGACCTTCCACACATAAGGATTATCATTATTAAATTTAAAATATATTCATTTAACGTTAAATATACAAAACAGATGCCACATAAGCACGAAAAATAGAAAAAAATGTTGATGCCCTAAAGTTGGGTTAAGCTAAGTGCCTAAATTAACCAGTTTCTTTAAAAGAAGCATAAAAACAAATCATTATTAAGACAATTTCATTAAAATATCGAGTCAATTTGACCGTATATCTTCGTAAAATTTCCGCGAAATGTCGATTTACGATACAAGTCCCTAATTACGTTAAATTTAAGACCAAAATGGATTTTAAGGAAGCCACACTCAAGACAGTAAGAGGCAGCAATTTGGTAAAAACAAACGCCCTCGGAGTCTCCCAACTTGAATCGCTTAGCGAAAACATTAGCTACGGCTCAAAGGCTTTTCAACGCAAATTGCACGTGAAATTCGACAGGCAGTACTTCCGAGACGCAAAAATCTTGCCGATATTATGTGATCACCCGTTTTGAAGTTGGATTTAATCGCAAAGGAACTAATTCGATACTTGGAAGATGAAAGTATTTCTGACATATTCTTACAGTTTTCACAATATTACCAAACAAACTCAATATCCTGATAGTAAATACCACGTCACATATGAACCCCAAAGAAACCATGTATAAGAAAATAAAGCATTGTGCAATAACTTGCCTGGTACCATTTTGTTACCTTTGCCTCAGTGACGGCGTAAAGGCGCAATTCTAAGTGTCATTAAATTTTAAAATCATAGTCAAGATCCACAAGAAGCCAAAAGCGGATTATAAATATTTATTTTGTCCATTTAAATAAAGGCAGACGAGTTAATTTGGAAAATGCAAATATATATTTTACACCATTTTTTTTAATAAGCGCCGACAAAAACTCAAAACCGATAATGTAGAAAACAATCATCTAAATCAATTTAGCAAAAATCTGCAAAAAAATTGGCCCATTAATTCAAAAGTTATGATGTCATAGAGAGACAACATACACATACACACACACAAGCGTAACTCGTAACACTCGATTTTTTTTGTATCTTAGGTTTAAAAATAGTTTTCTTTTGGGGGTGCTTTTTTTTTGGGGGAACAAAGCAAAGTTTTGAGTTTGTGTTTGAGGTAGCCGTTACACTCGCATACGCTTCCTATAATTCCAGCCTAAAGTTAACACACTAGTAACATAATAAATTTAAAATTCATCTTAAAATTAATTATTTGCAATTTGCGTTGTCTTTTTTCAAATTTTGTACATCATTCCATCGTGTTTTTGTCACCTTTATCCAGGATAAACTGGGAGAAATTGCTTACTGTTTAAGTTCGGCTTTGAACATAATATTATGTTTCAGTGTAATAAAAATAATATAAATATATAAATAACGTCTGATATAGCGCCTATAGGCGACGAATATATCTTACCGTCGAAAGAGCCGTCTACTTATTTTTATATCTTACTAGCGGCCCGGTACATGCTTCGCTACGTACAAACAAAAATATTAAAAAAAAAAATTATGTAAAAATGTCAGTAAATAATTCATCGATCACATAAATGACATAATACAACAAAACAAAAAAAAAACGTCTCAAAAAAGTTTTAATTTGACCGAAAAATACCTATTAACAAAATGATCCGCCATTTATTGAATTAATTTGTAACAAAAATGTAATAAATGAAGAACCGCTGGACTGATTTTAAACAAACTTCACATAAACCGTCTACTAAATAGCCTGAACAAAGCCTAAACATTTGATTTGGATAGGTGACTGGTGAGCCCGTTCTTGAGTTCTAAAATAAACGAAAAGTGGCATTGATTTTTATGTATATTGATAATACAAAAATCTTACACTTAAAACTGGAACAAGACAAATGCAAATTTGAGGAAGATAAAGATAACTACTAATCACCTTCAACGAGTTTCAACTAATAAGAACCTACAGGTATATAATTTAATATACTTCTTATTTACTTTAAAAATATTTTTTTTTACGGGAAAAATAGGATTTAAATTTATTTTAAACTCTTTTAGTGTCAATGGTTACTCTGCATGAATTTCTAACACAACTCTTTGTTTAGAAGTCCCAACAGAAATCATAGGCATTTACCTTTTTTTTAATTAAAAAACTTTTTGTGTACTTTTCTATCTTATTCGGTACGAATATTTGTCGATGTTTGAATACAATGGCGTGATTTCGTGGAAATCTACTTCGATATATTTGCGTAGTCTCATTTCTAGGTTGACATAACATTTACGAATATACCTTGTTTATATCATTTACCTATATGTTTATGTTTATTTATTTTTACCATAAATATATTTATTATAAGAAACCTCAAATATATTTAAACATTTATTATGGTAACGTGTTGGTGAAAATATTAATTTAATAACATTAAAAATGTATGAAACTCATTAAAATGTCTACGGGCTTTGATACAGTCCTGTAAATTAATCTATGTATAAAGGGGTTATTCCTTTTTATAGAAATGCAAAAATTCTACGATCACATATGTCCGTAGTAAAGGAAAACTTACTATATGTAATAACTTACACTTAACTACTTACTTAACTATTTTAACAGATATAGTAGTATATATTAATGATAATCAAATCAATTACCTACTCATATTTTTAAACAAAAGAAACACTTGTACTGTTTTACTTATCACTTATAATTTATTACTTTGTAATTAGTAGCCTACCGGTTTCGCCTATACAGCATCATAAGGGCTAAAACTTAAACTCCTTACAAAACTTAAAACTTTAAGTGATAAGTAAAACAGTACAAGAGTTTATTTCTTAAAAAATATGAATATTTGGAAGTTTTACCAAGCGCCGACGATGGAAAATATAAAAAAAATAAATTGCCTACATTATTTATTTTAAACATTTTATGCTGAATATGATAGTTTTTTTTTTATCACAAAATAAAAAATAGGTATTCATGAGAAACTATCGTTACATGAGGATATCCCATGCCCACACCACAGCTCGCCTACGTTTAATAAAGGCTCCATTATCTGAATGACGAAAAGCCATGACTGACGCTAGTATCGAATAAATTTAATCAGTGTTTGTCATAGATGTTTCCGATTCTAAGAATGGGATAGGTAAACAACGTAAGCATGAACCCTAACCTTTTGACTTCTGGTTTGCAATGCATTATTAATAATTTACTCTTTAAAGCCTTTTGTTTACTTTCCAATAAAAATAATAGCAAAATATTAGCGTAGTACTATCGATTGTTAGGTATGTACATTACATCACATTATAATAATATTTTTCGAACAAAGGCCAAGCATATCAGCTCTCTGCGCTGTGGTAGGCAGTGTTAAGTGTTTGTTCAGATCTTTGTAAGTCCAGTCAAAATAAATACTTTTATCATTATTGACTCAGTGTCGAGTACCGCCTACCGAATGCGCGTATCTTATAATACACTTACCAATATCAGATATAGATACTTTAAGGTTATTTATTCTTCACTAGCTGCCTCCCGTTACTTTGAGTGTGAAAGTTTAGCTCTTTGACGAGAATTCTTTAAGAATAACATGAGTGATATAACATATACAGCAAGGTATACATAAATAGAGTATTGTAGAAAAGAACATGACGTGTTATTTAAGGTGATATTTAGACTACAATGCACGAAAACACAAAGCAAGAAATAATTTTATTATAAAAATTAAACATTTGACTATATTTGGTATGAATTTCCACTAAGTAATGCCTGCTTTTATCAATGTTTTATAATTCACAAGCATTTTACGTACGCGTCATTTAAACAAAATTAAAAAAGAATACGAACGCAATTCTTTTGTGCGTAAGAAAAACAAATTGAGACGTCCTTAGAAATCATTGAGCGGAAGTAAATTTAATTTATTACAGACGTATTCAAACTGGAGACAGCTCTGTTGCTTTGGTTAACAATTAAATATGTCCCATCTTATTCCGAAGAAATAAGGTTTAATTTGAAATAAAATTTAAATCGCAAAACCAACGTCGAATGACAACACCTAATAGGACTATTACAAATAGCTAAACATTTTGGGATTCGAGGAATCTTCAATAGTTTGTTTAACAATAGGTAGGGCAGCCTTCGTTTGTTCAAGCTCTTGTCCGATGTCAACATCTGCCCTTTTTTTTTAAGACGGTCAACTTGAAATAGATATTTGTTCAACTATCCAGAAAATCAGAAGCTATTGTGTTTTTATGGGAAAGGTGACAAAAGATTTGTTTAATCACAGGTATTTGTATGGTTTGATCATTTTTATTGCGTGAATCTTCTAGACAGTGTTTTAATTTGTTAAAATAATTTTAAGTCACAGTTTTAACAGTCACTTTCATAGTATTTTTGGACTGTTTAATTAAAAACATAGGATAAGTCGCTTTTGAGGGTAACTTTCCATAATTTGAAGATTTTTAAGAAACAGGTACATTAGTTCAAATATTTTTCTGCATTTTTACACCCATATCCCCGAAGAGATAGGCAGAAGTACAACCAGGGCACCCCGCACCCACGAGAAGCCGATGACACTAAGTACCACAAAGTGATTGATGATAAACCTACCGCCAACCCGGCAACGTCATTTTAAAAAAATGTAAGATCGCTAGATTACAGAGGCGATATATATTTTTTAATTAAATACTAAAAGTCCCTGACAAAGATCAACAAGTATTTTAACTGATGTGTACTTAAGAGAGAAATAATTTTAGTAATTGAAGGATACTGTTTTGTTTTCAGATTAACTTTTTTTAATATTGTGGGTATGCAGCATTTGTTTTTTAAGTAACAAATCTTTTGGATCAAAAAAATAAAAAGGATATTAAAATGTTTAATCGACTTCGCATAATCATAATATGATTTTTTCGTAGTTTCACCGAGTGCCAACGATGAAAATTAGAAACATCATCAATAATATAAAAATGAATCCCTTTTTTGTGTAGTCATCGCATCACGGCACAAGTGCCTCTTGTAAGGTGAATGTGAATAAAAATATATTTTATTAAATCCGTTAATGTGAATAAAAATATATTTTATTCACATTAACGGATATGAACGGATATGGACGGACATGAACGGATAGACCAATTTTGTTAATTCTTTTTTTGTTTTGTTAGTTATTGTCAGAAGAAGGATCTTACAAAATGAAAAAAACTGGAAAATGGGAAAATCAATGCTTTAATCCATACAAACTGTTATCATCTCTTAATGTCTAGCTGTACGAAGTTCGCCAGGCTGGCTGTTACTTTCTAAATTAGAAACAAACAATTTCCTAAATCAATCAAAAATGTATTCCCGACGTTTGCCTCTACCTCCTAACTCCAGTAAGCCTATACCAAACATCTAAACTAATATTCTAAACGCTAATAGTGTAATAAACCACGGATACACGTAATGAACAGCAATTAAACATAGTGTGGTTTGCAAGGCTTAACCATGATAACAATAAACTGGATCGTTATAGCTATAAATATACAGGCGTTGCAATATCTGTCTGCTGCACAGCGAGTGCAGCTATGGCGGGGGCCATTTGCATACGGAGTGAACGCGTTCAAACAGCCTCCAACGGAATTTAATAAAAATATCTTAGCCCCGTTGTGTTTATAAAACAAATATACGATGTGGAATACTTGGTAATAGCCAATATAACTCAATGTAGACTATGAAGCGATGAAA
Organism: Calephelis virginiensis; assembly: GCA_002245475.1. Lineage (NCBI taxonomy): Eukaryota > Metazoa > Arthropoda > Insecta > Lepidoptera > Riodinidae > Calephelis > Calephelis virginiensis. Next base: position 12,299 of record NJDC01013907.1, on the reverse strand, counting down.
TGAATGTTGTTTTAAAAATACAGAACTTTTTCAAGCAAATTACGTTTAAAATAATTAAAGAAAACATTCTATATTATACGCTTTTCAACGAAATGAAGAATTCTGGTAAAGTTATCTTACGATTCCCTGTTATATCATTGCTTTTGAATTTATTTTAATGATGTAGATATTATAATAACGGTCCACATAATTTAAAATATCATTTCATGTAATGAAATAATCTTTATTACATATTTATATTTCCAGCCAGGCAGGAGAAAAAACGGTGAAACAAAATCCTCGACAACCAAGATTTCTGCATAAAAAATAATCATATTAGATACACTTTATTATATTTTATTCTTGTCTGCAAATATTTTTTTTTACTATAATATATTTTCTCTAACAGTAAGTTAAATAACTTTTTTCCAAATCTTTTTAATGGTTAATCCATTTTTTTAATTTAAGTTTATCAGGAATTTGATTATAATATAATATACGAAAGGACATGCAATACACATTATTTTTGTAAATGTTGAGTTTTTGGTTAGAATCATGTAGTTTCTCACTATTTCTAAAATGCTTCAGAATTTGTTTGAAACAAATGATATTTTTTTACAATTACACACACAGCCAATAAAATGTAAACAAGGTACAGGTAACATTTTAAGTGACTTAAAAAGTGGCTTGCATGAATATAACTGATAGATGCTACGAGTACATATCGCTCGTATATTTTTTTTCTGAAGGTAAATTAACTAGAATAATTTTACGAAATTCCTCTAAATATAAATACCATATAGCAAAATGGAAGAAACGTACCCGTAATAAACTAAAAGAGATACATTTAAGCCTGACACTAGTCTTATTCTTTTCAACACTTATACAAACCTATCAAATCTTCTGCAAAGTGAATCAATCACCTATTGAATCCAGTTTTAACGATTATCAATTTTTATTTCTAGGAAGTTAGTACAGTAATATTATTTAAAACAACATCTTATTTTGAAGCTCTGTTTGATGTGCTTCAAATTAATTTAGTTTTTGTTATATTTATTTTTAGTTTATTTTCATTTACCGATACTGCTACTTTAGTCAAAGGTTTACTGTAAAATTAAAAAATGTAAGCCCTAAAAACTAACCTTGTGGTACACCGCAGTCATTAAAAAGATACTTTAAATTATAGATTTTCTTGCGATTTCCATTTACTTTTGATATCTCAACACATTGCTTTCTATTCTCTTAATATCTTTTAAACCATTCTGATGAATCAATTTACTTTACTTTTAACACCATATCTCTCAAGTTTTATTAACAAATTTTTATGGGATACAAAATCAAATGGTTTACTATATAAACTAATAATAATATGTCAAGGGGAAACTTTTAAGCATTTAAGCATTCAGTAACTTTTTTAATTAAGTGAAAACATGCATAAACTGTTGACCTGCTTTTCTAAATCCATATTGATTATTTTTTAATAAATGAAACTGGAGTAAATATAATACAGCCGTATAATTTGTCATATTTTTTTCTAAATCTTGGAAATTACTGGAATTAAAGTTATTGGTCTATAATTGTTCACGTCACATGGTTAGTCCAAATACTTTTTAAACGATCAGGATATTTTTCTTTTAAGAATGATTAATAAATTATATGACAAAGAGGCTTTGATATTACAATGGCAACATTCTTTAACATTGTTATGCTTATGTTGTCATAGTCAATTGATCTGGTGTTTTCCAAATTATCTGTAGCCTCAATTAGATCATGCTCATCTAATGGTGTCTAAAACATATTTTTATTATGATTGGAAAAATATTTAAATTTTTTTCTATTTGTAGGACAATCCTGAGTTTTGTAACAAGATTTACTATAATTTACAAAGGACTCATTGAAATGATTACAAATTTCTTAAGCATCAGTATATACAGAGTTATTTATTTGAAACGAGGAGCTAATGAATGATAACTGATAAACCTGTTACATGTTCATCTAATTCATCCTCTTGGAACGTTATTGTCACTCAGGGTATTCTGTTACACATGCCACATCCAGACACGGCAAAATCAATAACCTGTCGACTTATAGTGATAACAAAATAAAAACTTCACGCCCTTATTCCCGAAATATAGGTAGAGGTGCAACCAGGGTAACCACAACTAGCCGAAGACACGTAGTCCCACATTGGGATAGGTGGCATGCCTATCGTCAACCAGTATATATCCAATCCCGCGTTGCGTTGCTTTAAAAAAAAAATTAAAACGCATTTTATTTTTAATGCCTGATCCGGGGATCGAACCCGGGTCCACATGAAGTCCAGTCCAACAACCGGACTGCGTTATAAAGAAGCGTTATAAAGGTTAGCGTGCTCTAATATTATGACAGCAAATATAACCCATAGACTCGATTATGGTGTAAATGATAAACAAAACGAAATTTGCCTAACTGACAATTTACAGAAATTGTTGGCATATACTCTTCCTAAGGCCGGGACCTACTCGAGGGACGTATTCCTTATTGCAAGTGTTACAATAAAGAAAACTTATAGCGTAATAAAATAGCAGATAATAATTAACTTTATGGTTTACTCCGCTAAGTAGTCCCTTTGGTCTGTATTAGCATACAACTTTGTTAACCCGCCGTGGACAACAGCTGAGTAATACCGTCAAATGAGAGATATCTCTCACTGAAATTAGCATTCATGAGCCAACTCAGACAACATAAATAACATCAAATATTCTTCTATTACGTATCGCAATTGCTTAGTCAAAACTCTATTATTTTATATATTAAATTGTGTATAACATAGGTAAGAATCAAAATTGCATTTATTCAAAGCTAGCCAACCCAGCGAACTTTAATCACTTGGCACTCCATACTCTTTGCCAAACTGGCAATGGGACTTGACATAATGATATGTATGTAACATAACCTATACGTTCAAATATTTACCTACATTCCAGATTTCTAGTTACAAAACAATACAATGCAAATATTCTTTATTTATTCGTTATTTAGTCATTATATTAACTGTTATAACTACGAGTTAATGAGTTATAGTCCGATTTACATCTTGAGTTTCACTTTTCTCCTACATAACTACTTTAATGAACGAGGTAAAAGTATTCTATAAACTTCATTCAAACATATAGTACCTTCCAAACAAATTTAGTTGCTATCAGTATAGCAGATTCGGCATGAATCGCGATCATTTTATTTCGCGAACATTCTAAACATGCCAAAAATATATTTTGCTGACCCTTTTCATTCGCCTGTTTTTTTTTAAATCTCTTTAATGTACAGAATTCACTTCTCTAAAGTTTTGTTATTAGTGTAGATAAAGATAGATTAGATATAGATAGCAATTATTTTCAAGTCTGTCTTGCCGAATTTAATGTTATTAAAAAGTAATCACAATTTAATATTATTTAAGAACATTTAGTTACAGAAACTTGTAAGACTGTCCAAAATTGAAATGTGCTTAATTGTGTACGCAAGAATATACGCAAACAAGGTTATAAAAAAGCCTTTAATGGTATAATATGATTGTAATGCATATTCCACCAGAGAATGGAGATATTACGCCTGTAATAGTGCGACCTCGTAAGATGCATCTGTAATAAAATTCCGAGTTGTCACATACCTTGCCTATCATCTAAAGTCAGTCATGGTGCTAGTGACAAACGAACCCACTTACGTCCTAAAATAGCGATCCATAGACATTTCATATACGACACGGAATTGGAGACCAGATCTCCATTAAACTTGTATATATTCGAGTCAAGTTGTCTAGTTACTTCGGGAACAGTGGTACGGTTCTTGGCCGCAACTATGACAGTCAGCACCCTCCGGAGCCAATAAATGTATTAAGTATTATACCAGCGACGAGACATTGTTCAGCTGAAATTAATGGTTTGGTATTAAAATTAAAACAAGCATTTAATAAAATTTTAATTCACAGGTTGGCAATAATCGGGGATTCCACTATCAAAGCACTCGGGTTTTATTAGAGGGTGGGATAGTCTTCGAAACCTGCGCGTTTATTCGAAAAGAATAAAAAAATGTAGAGAAAGAAAACACATAGCGCTTTATATCCTCTGCCCACCAAGTACGCAAACAATTTGACATAAAAATATTTTGAATGTATGTACATTTTTATACACAGATAAACATAGTTTAATTTAAAATTGATCCGAGTTCCCTGAGTAAACAGACCAACTAACTGACTTTCTACCGAACAGCTCGTCAAAGGCAAGTCTTGTGTATTGGTTTAACCGCCTAGTTAGTCGAGACCTCCACCAACCAACTGCGAGGCTCTGGTTCGATCGTCGGGAAGTTTAAGTAAGGTTGTCACATGCGAAGGACGTGACAATTTATTCCCCGAGCTCTGATTTTATTCGTAGTCTGGTTGCGGTGATGGCCGGTATGAACGTTAGTTAGGCTTGTCACAATCTGTGTCATTTAGACGACTTCTTGCCACAAAATTTACACTGCTTACGTGGAATTAGCAAATTCGAGACTTATTCTACATCTGTCTCAAAAATATATTTATTTATTTGATATTGGACTCAGCAATTGTTATATCATCTAGCGATATGAAAATAATGTACTCTGTGACTAATTCTCATAATAATTCTCATAAGTCATATTCATACCGCCGCCTTAAACAAATTACATAATTTAATCATAAAAACTGAATGAATCGTTTCAGAAGAATACATTCAAAAACGACTAGCATAATCGCTTCAAAAATCGCTTTATTGCTTACAAAAAGAAAGAATTACCTACAAAAGTGAATTTAATACTTATTGGTATTGTCTACCAATCGCTGTAGTTTTCTGTTTCAGTCTGGGTCCCTTGTGTATAAAAAGAGCATCTGCCTTTCATCATAGGTTTAAATGTGTTTTTACCAACAAAGCAATGAGTGTAAGTTTCCCGCTTATTTATTTCTGTTCCCGCTGCACTAAGTAGGTTAGGCCAGGCAGGTCGCAAGAGGCGAGCACAGGTTGAAATACAGGTCGTTATCAGTTAGACCACTGGTGGTAGAGTATTGTGCAGCAACTAACTCGGTTAGGGATCCACCTCCTTTCAGTTCAGTTTCAGTTTCAGTCTGGACAGTAGGTTAGCCGTTAGGTTACACAATATACCTTTCATACCGAGATTAGAACAGCGACACACTGTCTTAGTATCTATAGGCCATAGTTGTCTCTTAGTATCAAAAGAGACACGGATCTCTTTTTCGCTCTCTTATATAAAAAAAAGTATTTAACCTTTCGGCCAAAGGACGGTGCAGACGTGCCTAAATTTAAACTTACTATTGTGCCTTACCATCAATAGAGTCGTGTGCTCGCTTCTTAAACAAAAGCATATTCTTGCCCATAGCTAGGCAGAGGCACAACCAGGGCACCCACGACTAGCCGAAGACACTAAGTCCCACAATGTGATAGGTGGCAAGCCTATCGCCAACCGGGCACATTTCCAATACCGAGCAACATTTTTTTTTAGAAAACTATAAAAACCCAATTTTTCTTTTTGTTGCCAGACCCGGGATTTGAACCCGGGACCTCATGTAGTCAAGTCCAACAACTTAACTGCTAGACCACAGAGGCGATCGTTTCTTATATTACCACATAAAATAGTCAATTTTTGAGCCAACAGAATGTGGAAACATTTAAATAGTACTAGAAAAGAGACTGTATATACGTTTGATGTCAACTGTACGTTTATTCCAAAATATTAAGTATGTCATAAAATACAGTCGACTTCTCATCGAGATCGTTTGACTTTATTGCATTTCCAGAAGACTCTTTTATAACTTCAACTTGTCACTTAGTCTGCATTATGACTAGTCCGGAAATTGGCGCAATATGCGAGTACGTCTGTCCCAATTTAAAAGTTCACAGTCGAATGAGTTTAATAAAATAAGAATAAATATTTTTTTGTGAGACATCGCTCTTGATGGTAGGAGATAACCGAAGCCTGTAGATACCACATTATATTCTATAGATAGAACATAGATACTTCGATGTTCTATGGCCGGAGTATTAGATCTAACATTCAAAAGTGTGTGATTCCCCGTGTTGGTCCGGGCTTCTTTGCAGAATATACCATCTGCCTTCCTGTCAGACCGCTCGTAAAAGGCGAGCATAGGCTTACCGTCACTAACACCATGATATCCTACTAGGTGGTTCAGTTTCGTAGCGACTCGTCCGGATTGGTACCACCGCCTTACCAATTCCTGCCGACATAACGTCCAATGCTTGCCGTTGACGTGTTCCAGTTGGGAGGGTAAGGTAGTTGGTAAACTTACTTTTGCTCGAGGCCTAACATGCCTCAGGTTGGCAACGCAACCATTACCAACTTTGGTGTCTTTAGGTGACGTGAAATTCTTACCACCAGAAAATCCGTTTGCTTGTTTGCAAAATATAATTCATCAATCATCATATCAATATCATAAAAACATAATTGTATCGATGGCTTCCCAACCCTATAAACTGGAACATGACACTGACATTATAACGGAAGAAATATGTAAGGCGATGGATCCCTTTTAGATGGATGGATGGATGGTTCTTGAATATTAATCCGTCATCAGAAGTCTTGCTATTAATATCCATTTATCCTCTTAGGAGCTACCTGCTAGGGAAGCAGATGGTCTATTCTCCACAGAGGACCTGGATCAAAGCGGGAGAGAATGTATGCTATCAGTTCCTACTGCCATAATTTCAGTGCTCGTCACTTGTGTGTTATCACATATATATAGATATCCCATAGCTAGCTGACCCGGTGAACTTCGTTCCACCCGTTCAGTTTTTTATTTTTTTATTACGAAAAATTATGTTATTGTTATTGTTTTTTTCTAGTTTGCTGCTAGCAGTGTTCCTTTTTTAATATATTTCAAAAATTCACTTGACTTGCAAAAATAAATTAAAACCAAAATTAGCCAAATTGGTTCAGCCTTTCTCGAGTTTTAGAGAGACTAACCAACAGCAATTGAGTCCGGAGGAGCAAGGTCATGACATTAAATAATTCATTCATTCGGTCATGAGGAATTAATTTGACTTCGAACTTAGAAAAATTGCTGCTGAGGGGAAGTGAATGAGAAAAAACTCAAAAGAATAAGCCCAATAAGCTGGTCAGATCAAATCAGCTCTGCGCTGAAAACCACAGTTTGCGATGCCAATATCGCCAATGATAGAATAAGTTGAGGAAAGGTAATCCAGAACAAAATGGGTTAACGAAATCACGACCCCCATCACTGAGGAAAACGAGAGTAGGAGGAAAAGGCAGAATATTTGTGTTAGGAAGTTGTTACAAAAATACTAAAGCATACCGGCAAATTATACTCATTTATAGGCTTGCAAATATATTACTGTTTAAAAAAAAATTAGTTATATTTCACCATTAAAACAAATTATTTATATTTATTACGTGATGCATTATTTATATTTATAACAATCAATATCGAGCTGTGATTAAATCTAACCCTATCTGCCGTAACTAAGTTAGTCAGTCTGGAGAAGAAATGGCAAATCAAACTCCCCGGTAACCAGGACCTAACCTATCTCCTTCGTACTACCACCGTTTCCAAAGAAAACCATTTCCATGTATGTGTGTGGAAATAATAACAGACGAAAGATTGACATAAAATGCGTATGTGGACGGATGTAGATACCCGGATGACCAAGATTGATATCCCACGATCAAATAGGTCGGATATTATCCAAGGGTAGTGTCAAGAATCTTAGAAACCGCCGTGTTTGTGTGAAAAGAGAAATCGTGAGATTTGGCACTCGGTACTATCCCTACCTCGTAAGGGACTTGGCGTGAAGATATCTATGTACGTGTGAACGTGTGGGTAACGTTTCCAAACCATGCGATACAGAAGTAGAAACGGCGAAACAAACCTCACGGCAACCGATCTTTGATTATATTATATTAGTAATTGTTCAAATATTTACTTATTTATGCTTTTCTGCAAGAACATCCTTAACAACCCATAGGTTGCCCATGTATTTGCACGTTAAGTGTAATCAGTGCTGTGCCTCCGGCCAAAAGGCAGCTGTGCAACTGCAGCATCTATGGTAAATTTACTTAAAAGCCTATGAAGAAAGGTAGGAAATTTTGCAACGATTCGCCAGAGTTGATACCAGCGTCTCACCCATTCCTGTCGTCACACTTACAACTTACTTCTGTAAGAAGTTCCAAATCCCCATCTAAGGTTTATGTACCCAGACTGAATCTCTAAAGTAATATCAGAAACGTTTATGGTATAAATATTCATAAATATCTCTCGTATATTACATCACATAAGTATCATGAATTTCTTATCAGTAGGTGATATTGCAACCTTTTGTAAAAAGACAGATTTCCTGATTATATGAAATATATATTTATAAACACACACCTAAGACTATAATGGTGTTCAGCCAACCTAAGGCTTGGATATTAAGCCTCTTGCATGGGTAATTTTATTTCAAAAGTGCAATTTGCAGTTGAATAGCAACTCGTTTTGGAATTAACAAAGGCGCTGTTCTGAGTACATTCAGAAAGTTGCTCAACGAATTGCTGCGTTTGCATTTATTTTCACGAAATTTTCACGATGGCAAGTTTCATTGGGAACGAAGCATTTATCGAAACTTTGATAGCATTTGCTGTATTTCTTACCGTAGCAACAACATCTATTCAACTATCTACTTTGAATACGTAATATTTAAAATCCCCTCTTTGGTTTAGCGGTCCAGGTGTTGGACTTGACCGCATAAGGTCCCGAGTACGATTCCCGGGTCGGCCAACAAAAAGTGGGATTACATTGTGGGACTTAGTTAGTGTCTCCTGCTAGTCGTGGGTACCCTGGTTGTGCCTCTGTCTACCTCTTGGAGGATATAGGCGTAAAAATATTTTTTTTAATAATTAAAATAAAATAGTTTTTGGTTGGACTAATTCTTAACTTGCATAGATAAGTTAATGTATTGTGAATGCAGTGCGTATTTAAAAAAAAGCCCCCTCGAACGCATCAATATGACTATACTAGCTGCTACCTGCGGCTTCGCCAGCGTTTTCACAGAAACCCGGTGTGCGATCGGGATTTAAAATAGCCTATATGTTAATCCAGGTCACAATCTATCTGTCTTCCAAATTTCAGACAAATCCGTTCAGCCATTCGAGCGTGAAAGAGTAACAAACATTCATACATCCATACTTACAAACTTTCGCATTTATAATATTATAATAGGATACTCGCGATAATCTTTTTGTACGGTCTAACTGAAATAGTGGATGTTGAAAAATATTAAAACGTGCAATTATTTAAGTCTCTGTGTTTTCAACATGTAAAAATTATTCCCATTAGCACCTTTGACCGAAAACGCTGATAATTTTTTTGATTTTTTATGTAGGTGTGGTTGCATTTGAGTAAGTCTTTGAAAAGTACAGGACGGCATACAAGTCTAATTTAAAAAAAATCCAGCCATTCCGTTTTAAAATGAACTGTTACAGTAGGTACTATTTAAATTATGCGCTTCAGCTAAATACTTCTTATGCTTCGTAAATCCCAATGTATTTTAAAAGCTATATAAAGTCGCCTCTGTGGTCTTTCGGTTCAGTTGTTGGACTTGACTGAATGAGGTCCCGGGTTCGAATCCAGGGTCGGGCAACAAAAAGAAAATTGGGTTTTTCCAATTTTCTAATAAGAATTGGATATGTGCCCGGTTTGCGATAGGCTTGCCACCTATCACATTGTGGGACTTAGTGTCTTCGGCTAGTCCAGGGTACCCTGGTTGTGCCTCTGCCTACCTCTTCGGGGATATGGGCGTGAAGATACTTATATAGAGTTGTTATAACACAAATTTAATCATTTCGCTTAGATTTGGATAAGGTCAGCCAATTTAAAAATAAAAGTATAAAGTGTAAAAAGGGTAAAAAGTGTAAAGGCGAAGCGCATAATTTAAATAGTAGTACTGGAGGTACATTGAGGTAATAAGGAAACCATAACCGACACAATTATTTATTAAGCTAAATACTGTATCTTGTAAATGTAATAAACTTTTGTAAATTAGATTTATGAGCAAAAAGGCAAGCCCGCTGAGTTTCTTTCGCCGGATCTTCTCAGTGAGTGGCCGCGTTCGGATCCGGTGGTAGTTTTTAGAATTATATAAACGCGTTACAAGAATCTTTGTATAGATCTACGTATTAAAAGCTATTTTGAATTTGAATATCTTAAGCAATAAATGCAATTTTCACTCTTAACGCCAAACAATATCATTGTCTATCTGAGAAGTTATCGCAAAATTAAGAAAAAGCTTACGGCTTGAATTTTGATTTAAAATAGAGATTTGTCTATTTAAAGGCAGCAATTAATAAAAGCATTGTAGGCAAATAAAGTTTTTATAAATCGAGTCGAGCCGAGCTGGGTTGTTAGTACTTTTAACAGATTAACAAAAAACGTATTTGACAAATTGTTTATTTGTTTTTCTTAAGAATAAATGATTTGGAGGATGAATTATGACAGTTATAAATGATTACAGGCTTTAACATAAGTATTACTCTATTTTTAAAATACTTATAAAAGATTCAAACTGAAATCTTTGTATGAAAAAGGTAATGTGGAGAAAACCCTACCTGGTTTTCTGCCAGGATCGAACGCTTTACCGCTCAATACTCTTTGCCTCCCCTTAAGGGACTTCAAGATATGTATGAATTTCACAATATATTTTTTAACTATTTCCTCTGCCATAGACATAAAGTCCAGCGGTAAGATAGTTATGTACTTATGACAGTTATGTACTAATGATAGTTATGTACTAAATAACACTTGTTATATCTATAAGTGATTTTTTTCTCTCAATAGCAAAAGAGCTGCCTTCTTTTTCTACAAGTTAAAGAAATGGAATCGTTTGTTATTTGCAGACTATTCGTAATATTTTATATCAAAGAAGTTGTATGAAAAATATTAAAAAATTTGTACATCAAATAACAGAGTGTATTTTCACAATTGCAGTTTTCAACTGAATAGCTAGCAATTCGTTCTGAAATTAACAAATTATGCTCTAAGAATTTTTAGAAAGTTGCTTAGCGAATTACTTAGTTTGTATTTATTTTCACAAAATTTTCCCTTCAGCTAAGTTTGTTAGAAAATCCAAGGTACGTTTTATATATCCAAGCTGTAGTTAGAGTTTGCTGTGCCGATATGCTATGATAATAACAGTCTTTAATACGCTAAAACTACATTCAATAGGCGATACTTAATTTATTTATTTTAACTTCAAAAATAATTTTATAAATTGTGTATTCAAATACTGATTAAGTCTTAATGATGTAATATTTAAAGACCGAAAATTATCAAAATAGCAACAACGACTTCATATAAATACTTACCAAAATGTCTATGTCTTATAGCTTACTAATGTAAATGATTTAATTTTTGTAATTTTTTTGAAGATTTTCTATACGTATATTTCACAGGTACATATAGTGCTGTGCGAAATTTTTCCCTGGGTGAGATTTACCGCTTAATTAAGCAAGTTGTAAGGCGAACAACTGCGTTTATATTGATTTTCTCAAAAATTTCCCAAAATAAAATATTCATTTGATAATCCGAAGCATTATTTTATGATATTGGAAGGCAAACAAGCAGACGGATTTCCTGGTACAAAGAAGTTCACGCCGCCTAGAGACATCAAAAGTAGTAATGGTGCATCGCCAACCTGAGGACGCAATGTTAGGCCTCGAGCAAAAGTAAGTTTACCGGCTACCTTACCCTCCGAACCGTAGCACATCATGACGTTATGACGACAAGAATAGGTAAGGCGGTGGTACCAATCTGGGCGAGTCGCTGCCAAACTCTACCACTTAGTCGGATGTTCCAGTGTTGGTGACGGTAAGCCTGTGGTCGCCTTTTACGAGCTGCCTGGCAGGAAGGCAGATGGTCTAATCTACTAAGGAGCCCGGACCAACACAGGGAAAATGTTATTTTAATATTAAATATTTTTAACTTTTACATATTTCTTAAGAAATTTTTAAGCGTTGTTGTATAAAAATATAGTTTTATTTTTTTTTCCTGTAGAATAAAACTAAAACATAAAGTAATATATATAAATATCTCCAAAGTAAAAACACATTAACCTAAGAAGTAGCCTAATGTACATCTACCACTAACCTAAGATAAAATATCACAATGTGATAACAGGCAAACCTTTGCCAACTGGGTACAACTGGGTAACGATATCATATTAGAAAATTTGTAGAACCATATGTTTAATTTACTCAATCGGGTAATACCAAAACAGATTTTTTAAAAATCAGTTCAAATATATCAA
>NJDC01013876.1:200441-234624 GCA_002245475.1 Calephelis virginiensis | reverse complement strand
TGTGCTTACAATTTCAAAGGTACGGTTCAAGAGGCTCACCGTTCAAGTGGGGTCGGAGGATCTGCTTGTTTAATTTTAATTGCGTTGCTCAATATTTGCTTAACAAATATCCATTCTTAGGCAATTGGCTAGGAATATATAAACTAGATTTCAAACGTGTGTATAACGAGAGCACTTATAGTAGATAACAACTTTTTAACCCTACATCTGCTTTATGATAATATTAATAAGTGAAGCAAAAACTGTGGACCCATTTTTACAAAAAATGCGCTCACGGAGGATGAAATTTAGCACACTTATTGTTTATGTGTAGGAGAAGTGAAGAACACTAATAGTTTTCAATAATAATATCTACTTATAAAGGTCATTAAATTAAAATATTAAATATTACACATACTACGATGCGATTGACACACACAAACAAGTATATTGATGATAACGATTAAAGATCACAGATGGCGCTCAAATTATATTCATAAAGTTTGGAAACAAAGTAGTTGCTCTTGATAAATAAAGATGGCGTTCTTATCAAAAAGATATTAAAATGTATTATATTCGAATTTTGACAAATGGGCGACCACTAGTAAGAGTAAAAGGGTTAGGTGTGGTTAGGTCCTTGTGTTTTTATTGATCTATTCATAAACTGCATACTGTTGATAGCTGTTGTTAGCACAAAAGAGTAAAAAGGACAAATAACGTTTTTTGCAAAAAAAAAAACATTTCTTACTGTTTCGGTTATGATCGGTTATTCCTTCTTTATTATTAGAGTTTAAATAATGTTTTACAAACTAAACCTATTTTAATTGCATGGCATCTGTTTAAAATAAAACAAAAACAAAAGAGATCGAACATTTATACATGTCAGTATAATCTGAACATGTCAAATTGTGACGTTTTTAATCTTTTAATCAACGTTTTCCAAGTTGTACATTAAACATCTGTAGCAATGTCATGTACCTACAGACTAATCTGAGAGCGCTAAAAATGTTTTATCTCTTTCTTTTGTTTTCGTTATGACGAGTGCGCAACAAAATTACTACCGTTATGTTATAATTATAACTTGAAGTATTCAACCTATCAGACATAGGAAGGTGACATTTTGTGGACAAAATGAAGTGTGAAGACGATTGTGGGCGCGTTCCGATCCGATAGTAGATTTACGAGTATATCTCGTCACTATCGCCTTTCATATGGTATATGTGAAATAAACGATTTTCTAATTCTAATTGTTACCTACCGTATAACTTTATTGACGACTATTCATTAATTATTATTTATAACCTTATTCACTGGAACGGTATTACTATTAGATCGATTGTTATATGAAATACAAAATTCCGTTGAAATTATCTAATTTTGTCATATTTTTATACTAAATCGCCTCTGTGGTTTAGCGGTCCAGGTGTTGGACTTGATTGCATGAGGTCCCGGGTTCGAATCCCGGGTCGGCCAACAAAAATAAAATTGGATTTTTCCAATTTTCTAATTAAAAAAAATGTTGGTCAGGATTGGAAATGTGCCCGGTTGGCGATAGGCTTGCCACCTATCACATTGTGGGACTTAGTATCTTCGGTTAGTCGTGGGTGCCTTGGTTGTACCCATAGATATAGAAATTCTAAATCTATGGTTGTACCTCTGCCTACCTCTTCGGGGATATGGGCGTGAAGATACTTTTTATTTGTATATTAGACATCACAACCGTTGCCTATGGACACCTAGATGTTTTAAGTGTCATCACTGTCTAGAGACAGTGAGGTTAGGCCTGATGGGAAAGTCTGGCTACCATACCCATCAAAACGGAAGAAGACACTGTCATTATAGCGGTGGATCGCTACCCAAACAATTTGCTCAACAACACTGTATCTTCAGTGGTTGGTGACCTCTTTAACCTAAAGATACCGCATATGTAGAGATGATTACAGAGAGGCAGATGGTCTATAAAAGAGAACCAGACCTGGTGTCTCTAGGCGGCGTTAATTTCATACCATCAGGAAATCCGTCTGCTTGTTTGTCTTCCATTATTATAAAAAAAACTCTCAGTCGAGCTCTGGACAAACCTGTCCAGTTGCAATTCGCCGAGCCTTAATACCAATTACTTTTCCACGGCTATGGTCAAACAAAACCGAACCCTCTTTAATTTGACTAATTACTATCGAAAACATCTCCACCGCGTCTATAGCCACCGATCCCCTCATCTTCAGCCCTGCAACTTAAATTCGACTCAAAAGTAGTTTAATATGGTCTATATTTATTCAGCAAATAATGCCGCTGACAAAAAAACATGTACGTTGGAAATTAATCTTTCAGACCTGAGAAAAAAGATTAAAATTGAATGAAAATATAATTTTTACAAAAAGAATATATTTCCATTTTTAATGCAAAATAATCCTTAAGTGTAGCCTGTAAAGTTATTGTTAGTGTTAGCAACGACACTAATTGGATGATTTGCATTTGTTATCACAAAGGGATTTTAAATTGAAACTTTCAAGTAAAAAAAAAACATTTTGTAACGTTATGTTCTACATTTTATCAGCTATTGTAAATATCACGCCCGTATCCCCTGCGAGGTAGGCAGAGGTATAACCATGACACCCACGACTAGCATATGAAACTGAGGGACATAACCCACCGAGACGCCATGGCGACGTGGCCAGCGACGTCGCCAACTAGTTCGTATTAAGATGTATGACGGCTAACGCGCTTGGCGACCGAATGGCGACGCTTTAGCGACGCGGGAACGCTAGACCTAGCCATGGCAACGTCGCTGGCCACGTCGCAACGGCGTCCCGGCGAGTTATGGCCCTAAGTTCCACAATGTGGTAGGTGACAGTCGCCAACCGGGCAATCCAATCTAACAAAAAATAAGGTTTACGTTATTTTTTTACCAGAAAATTGAAAAAAACACGTTTTCTTTTGGTTGCCCGAATCGAGGATAGAACCTGAGACGTCATGAAGTTAAGTCCAACACCAGATCGCTAGACCACAGAGGCGATAAATATTTAAGTAATACTAGCTGTCCCGGCGAACTTCGTTCCACCCGTTTAGTTTGTATGGGAAAAATAAAGTATTGTTTTCCCATTTCCCCTGAAATTTTCCCGGTTTTAAAAGTTTCCGCGGGGCACAGGAAAAAAAGAATTAGTCCGATCGGTCCAATCGCCGTCGTTCGGAAGTTATGCGCTTACCAACACAATCAGCTATTCATTTTTGTATTATAGAAGATTGTCAATTAGTTTATACACAATTTACTTAAGTTCACACCAAATTGTCCATACAAATACAAGAGATATCTAATATAAATAAATGTACATAACTAAAAGAAAAGTATCTTTACGTTCATATCCCCACAAAGAAGTAGGAAGAGGCACAACCAGGGCGGCCACAACCAGCCGAAGACACTAAGTCTCACAATGTGATAGATGGCAAACCTATCGTCAACCGGGCACATGTCCAATCCCGGTATTTTTTTATAATTAGAAAATTGAAAATGTACAATTCTAACTTTTTCGTTGACCGACCCGGGGTCGACCTCAAGGAGGCAAGTCCGGCGCCGGACCGCTAGGCCGTAGAGGCGACAATAATAAACAATAAATCATTTTAGAATAGAACTTCTAGAACTAAAACTAATGGGCGCCCATTGGTCGAAATTCGGCCAATAAATTTTAATATCTTGTCATCTTCATTTCTCAAGACCAACTATTTTGTTAACTTTTTAGTGCGCCATCTGTGATATTTTATCGTTATCATCAATATATTTATTTGTGTGCCAAATGCATGGTAGTGTGGGTAATGTTTTATTTATTGATTTAATGTACTTTATAAGCATTATTATTGAAAAATATTAGCGTTTTGCACTTCTCCTAGACATAAACTATTAGTATGCCAAATTTTATGTTCCTGCGTCCGCGCAATTTTCGTAAAAAGGGGTCCAAAGTTTTGGCATCACGTATTAATATATACATACTGTCACTTAAATAGAAAGCTATAATTCATTTCAAAAAATTACGTAGATTAATATAAAGTTGATCCGCCTTATCACAAAAAATTGGCATCCAACCAGCAGGTAACGTGGTACGTGGATAAGATGGCAGCAAGTTGATGGCTGCGCATTCATTTTAGAAAGTGTTCAACGAGTGTTTATTTTTTTGCGGCGGCTTTTTAGCGGCGTTGCACACTTTTTTTGGAAAGGGTAAAAACTTCCAAACTCGCCTCAGGACTCGTTACCTGATCGAAAATTCGTAAATGCGCAAGGCGCTGGCGCGAATGTTCGTGTTCTCATATTTGTGTACGATAGCGCAATAAATGAATATTATATTCTACCGCTAGTACTTTTATACTGATAATTAAAGCAATTCGTGCAAAATTTCCTAACCTTTCCAAAATATCAAAAATGCACAACGTAAATATTCAAGTTTTCACTTCTGCCTGCACTTCCTTGCCGGTGTTGTTCGAGGTCTTCTAAAAAGATTACGAGTTAAAAAACTCTTACTAATTTGTTCGTTTGTGTGAGTCTACCATGTAACACTTAGACTCAGTTACAAATTTGGTTCAATGATTAGCTGCATTAGTACCAACGTCTTGATTATTCCTGCCGCCATGTTAGTGTTGTCTGTGAGTGTCATTTGCAATTTGGCGGGTAGGGTTGCCGATTTCCTAAATTTGCTTTACATATTGATGTTAGCTAGAGTAAACGTATATTTAAGTTATTACTTGTACAAATTTCTTTTCCGGTTTGGTAACTGCGAAGACCCTGACATGACTTACTGATGACTTATGACTAATTATAATTGAATCCCGATTTTGGTAATTTTGATGCAAATTGGTGCAAATTTCTTCTTAACTAATGGCAAAATGCTAACGTGAATGCCAAACCTAAAAAAAAGAAGGGACTCTGTTCTTACTAGAGGCTCATAACCACGTTTATGACACTTCCTTAAAATAAATGGTGACAAAGGATAAACAGGATATAATGGATATTAATATAAACATCAACTTTACTGTAACAAGTATATTCGATCACTGAATTAATTTTGACCTCGACAACTAGAGAGTACGCTTGGTTATATATTTATCTCATTGCACTCAATACAACCTACGTGCTGGTGCTATTGGGAAGATATAAAAACACTTCTATCCTATGGATATAGAGACGAGATTCGCATGATACTATTGTTTTATTAAGCGTTATGAGTATGTACTTTTATATGCCAATACACCAGCTCTTACATATATTCACTACTTAAAACATTCAAATACAGCTTTGAATTTAATTTAATAATATTAAACGCTAAAACAACCTACACATTTTGTATTATAAATTATTTTAGCGCATACAGATTTAATTTACATAAATATTTCTAGATGAAAACATACTGCCAACAACACTAGGTGTTATGATTTATACAATAGAAGGAATAACTATTATAAACACGTAATAAGTAATGATTTACCTTTAATTATTTTATACACAAGTGTAAAAATAAAAGTGAATAAGTGTAAAAATAAAAGTGGTGTCAAAACTTTAGTTTTTCGACAAAATCTACACTATTACGAATAACCAGAAAGCTATCTACAATACATTGTAATAACTTATGATTTACGGTTTATATTAGTGAATTATTGATAATAACTGTATGATTACATTAATATTCTAATTATTACTTATTAATTGTATGATATTTTTTTAAGATAACATATTTTAATGAAATATGAAATAGTAATTTGATCATTGACCTCATTTGTCACCGTGATCAAATTGATAAAATAAATTTATCTCGTAATTATTTTATGGTCATAATCACATCGAGATAATTACGAGTGTATATTTTTCGACACCTTACACTAGCTTAGATACAAGAGATACAAAAAGAAAATTTATTAAAAACTAAATTAAATTTGAATAAAGAATAATAATTTTGCCTTTTTGTGAAACAATACTTAAAAGCATCATAAAATATGATTATATTTCGAAAGTATAACTATTAAATTATAACCAATACAAATTATGAGATAATAATAATTATACTAAACGTTGTTATGGGGTGAATATGAGTTAATTACTAATACTTTTATTAATTTAATTATTTAAATTAATTATATTATAATTAAGGTCTTTAAGTATTGTTTGAAAAGTTGACTAGTTGTGACATAAAAACACAACGAAAACTGTAACAAAATTATTAATTTGTTATTTTTCAAGTACTATTAAACGTAGCATTATGCCATTGCAGCATAATATTTACATTGCAAATTAACTATTCGAGGTATTTGACAGTTGAATTTTTATGTTTATATACTTTAAGCCAATTTTTATAGATATTGTGAAACTTTTTATTATGATACATTATTTTGCAAGTAGCAGTCTAAAACGTCTAAAACGTGTGGCATTAAAATATTTACACTAATAATCACTCACGTTTATTACAATTAAATAAAATATTTTTGCTACGTACCTATAGGTATGTAAATAATATTATTTAATTGTATGATTTACTTAATTATATATTATTACTTTGTTAAATACTTATTCTATTTTATGTAATTATTTTTGATTATTAACTATCTGGATGATCAATTATAATTTTTATAACATAACCTCAAATTAAATTTAAGCGTTTAATAATTTTGCAAATGAAGTATATGGTGTGGAATATTAATATCTAGGATTGTTATTGATTTATTTTGAAGTGCAAGCAAATTTTAGCTAAAAATAGGAAAAAGTCAGATAAAATGTTGTAATAGTTATATTATTTTTATATTTAAGAGATCTATGGCTTCTTAATATTCTAGGTTTTGAGCTAACACTTAAGCGACTAAAAACGTCGGCTAGCACGAAGCAAAACAATTTATTCATAAGAAGATACACCACGCTATATTTACTTATTTCATGATAATAAGAGGAATTTAAAATAGAATAACCTAAAGTATCTTCACGCCCATATCCCCGAAGAGGTCGGCAGAGGCACAACCAGGGCACCCACGACTAGCCGAAGACACTAAGTCCCACAATGTGATAGGTGGCAAGCCTATCGCCAATTGGGCACAAATCAAATCCCGGGCTACTTTGTTTTAGAAAATTGAGAAAACCACATTTTCTTTTTGTTGCCCGACCCGGGAATCGAACCTGGGACCTCATGAAGTCAAGTCCAACACTTCGACCGCTAGACCACAGGCGATAACCTAAGTAAATTTAAAACGTGAAAAGGAGTCATCCTAAATTTAAAAGTGGGTAAGTATTAAAAGCAGGTATAGAGACAGAGCTAGTAATTCAAGAAATACGCTTAGCAATGTGATAAAAGCGTAGTACAGTACTACTATTTTAATTATGCGCTTCGGCTTCACACTTTTTTACACTTTATACTATTATTTTTAAATTGGCTGACCTAATCTAAATTTAAGCGAAATAATTAATTATGTAATAACAACTCTATATAGATATCTTTAAAATACATTCGGATTTCCGAAGCTTGACGAATATAGCCGAAGCGCATAATTTAAATAGTACTACTGCAATATTATATATTACATTATTCATCTATACCATTTTATAGAAATGTATAATAAGTACAGAAATAAACAAAACAAAAAAATGATATAATTTGCGGAAATTATATTAGAAGCTTGAAAATAGCAACAGATAAAGTTATTGACGATCATAGCGATTAGATAAGTTCTCCGAAAATAGTATATATAAATCTAACAGCTAGAAATATAGATTTAACGGACGGGGCACTGATCTATTAGGAAATCTTAACTGCAAATTTTTTAAGGCATAAATAACTAAATAACAACTCTCAATCCCTGGACAAGTCACATAAATTGAATCTAACCCCAAAGTAAGCAAAATAAAAGCTTGTGTAATGGGTGTTAGTAAAATATTCTAATACAAATAAATACTTAAATAGATACCAGAATCAATTTAATAAACACCAGACCCGAAAATGCAGAATTCATTACAAAAACGCCTGCTCCCCTCGAACCCGAGCCTCGTGGTTGGTCGATGTAGTTAGGCGTGTAGGCGGTCAATAAGATTAATAAATACAAGAAGTAATACTGTATTTGTCAATCCCAGTATGTCTGGAGTCTTCGCATATTTGCGTAAAAAAGCTCTACTCTAGAAGGTTAGACCGATTCAAGAACTTTTTACAACATGGTGACCATTGCTCTAAATGGGGTTAAGACTTGGATTTTTAAAAATACAGTATATTGTTACAAAAAAAACTATTCAGTTGTAGCTGTAGTAAACAATGATAATAGGCTTATTGATTTTTCTGATTAATATTATAATATGTAATTAAGCAATGCCTACCCTATCATTCTGAAGAACATATTATTTCTTAAGTGTTTTTTTTGTTGTGAGATAGTTGAGTTCCATTTGCAGCTAAGATTTTTAGAATAAAGACTCATTCATACTCAAGAAACATACAAACGTTCAGACATTATAATAGCTAAATAAATACTTATGCGTTTAGTGGAATTGTAGACTACAGTATTTCTAGCAAGATTTAGGATGTGTGATAAAATATACAGGATCTTCGTCACTTGCTACTTACTAACATTCAGATATCATGATATACATTTTACTTCTTCTTGATTACACGTCAATGACAAAGGTATTTTCTAGCTTTTGTAAACTTAATTAAGTATTAACTAATTCTGACACATTCAACCAAACTTTCTGCATTGCACAGATTTTCGTACACAAATCACATGCTTGTATTATGGGTGCTAATGTTAATAATACATAGCAATGTGTATGTAAAATTAACTCCCAGACGATACATAATTTTATTATGTCCCAAAGATATAGACATTTATGTCAACCATATAAGAGACCCGTCGGGAAATTAACCAGGTGATATAAGCGTGCACGTTAACCCCTCGACCAAAAATGCTTAGGTTGAGAATGGCAAGATCTGACATAGCAATGTATTATTTTATTTGCCTTAGATAAAATAAATAATATTGATTTATTTATATTGCTTGATTATTTACATTTACATATTTTATTAAATTTAATCTTTATTCTAAGGCAAGCCAGACTCGAAAAAAACGTATAAATTGCAATAGTATTTTCAAATTATACTTTTTATATGATGTATCCTCAGAACTTTAAATACTGATTATTTAGTCATTTTCAGTTTTCATTCAAAATAAAGATAAAAACCATAAGATATGAATTGTCATAGAAAATGTATTAAATAAGGCATTTCAAATTAAAATGTTAGTCAGTTTTGACTTCCGAATAATATTTTTATGTGCGTTTAAGTGTAATGTATTAAACCTTAGCATTGAACTTTTATTTAACTTTTTTATTTTACACAAACAGTAATTGGAACTCAATAAAAAATAAGACTACATCGCAAATTTACTGTTCTGAACGTAGAGAATTGAACATAATTTATACATTAATACATTATTCAATCAATCTAATTATGTACCAAAATGATTTTATGTAAAAAATCAAATGCAATTTTGTATGTCATGTGTCTTTTTCAGTCGGTCTAAAAAATCTCGAAAATTTTTAAAGGTTAAAAACCTTGTGCGAGTGGAATATTTTTTTTGAGAGGAATTAATATAATATATTTTCCATTTTAAAATGAATAAGATTACTGAAGTACAAATAATGTGACTCATGATCTTTTGACCGTGTTTCGTAAAAACGAGCCAACCCACAAATAGTGTAAATGTTGGTTGCGTGTAAAGTGACCAGAAGATGTTATTATTAATATTTTATTGCTTAAAAACCCAGTAACAAAAAAAAACACTTTTCTAACACACGTCACGTAACACGACATGGAGTTTTATGTATTTTATTTCTGTGTCTATTTATCTCTTTGCGATAATATCAAAAGCACATTTTTGAATTGGGTCCTTCTTTCGCACCATGGTCTTATAATTTTATAGTTTAATTTTTTTTTAGTTGCATAGTCATGTACAATTATATAAAATACAATAAATGTGATATGTAATTGATAATTAATAATTGATTTGTTTGTATCAAGTAGACTCGAAATAATTCTCAAAATTAAAATATACAAGAATGTGCGTTCCCATTACATACCTTACAAAATAGTAAAATTTTACACTATTCTAATAAATACTTAGTAAGCATCAAAATTGTATATTCTTACATCTAGTGATATGTATGTGATATTGGTTTGTTAATAGCTGATATAATTAGTACATATATATTTGATAAGTAATTTTATAATTTTTTTGAAATGACGTGAACTTTGACGACAAAAAATTATCTAGTAATTTTTCCAATTAGAATATACGATATGAAAATAAAAATGCTATTTCAAAATCGTGAACTCTCAAACACAATTTTTTGTTGTAAATTCAATTTTTTTCAATTTCAGCTGTATTAATACAGACATAGTATTATTCTTTTAGAAATAATAAAAAAGATTTTTTTTACATTTTGTACACTTTTATAACACGTTTTACAAAAAAGTATACATAAATAAACCTTTCTAGCAAACTGAGTTTTGACTTCTCTTCAATATTTATTAGTTTTTTTATAATCATACTAAAACTAAATACCTTCAAAAATCTGCTTAATCATTGCAGGAGTTTTTTAAGATTAACTTTTTTTGATTATGGTGTTAAAAGCTTGAAACTGATTTTTTTTTATTTTTGTTAAAGCTCATAATAATATCAAAATTCACGATATATCGCATATAATTTGTCATTACAAATTTTAATCAGCATCGATACACTACTAATTAATTGAATTTCGGGAGAATTTGACACGAAATTGACTTAGCTTACGATTAAATAATTGATTTCATATAACATCACTTAAATCCATTACTTAAAACTATGCGGAATTCAATAGACCCTGGCGAAAATTGATACTTAAGTAAAGAAAACTAACAAATTCTTCGATTTTACACAGAAGATAGTATAGTTACAAACACTTGAATGTGTCATTTTATTATTTGTGTCTATGATTCAAAGCCATAGTCACCTTACATTTTGTGTTAACAGAAAAATAAAAGGCAACTGAATTAAATTAAAAATAATTGCAGTGTTTTTATTTATTTTGACTGTCATAACTTTTTATAGATTTATTTACGTTTAAATGCATGTATAATTTATCCTAAGACTAGCCAATCTGGTGAACTTCGTATCGCTTGACGCTGATAGCTACAAACTGTGTTGGAAAAATTGAAATGTTGTTTTCCCTGTTTTTCCTGCAAGTGGACCACGCGAAACGGGAAATCATTTCTATGCATATATTAATTTGTATACATATATTTCTTTGGAATTATATACTGAAGATTCAAAATAATTAGTTTAATTAAAAGGCAACGGTTAATAAGTTTACTAACCGTTGCCTTAGGTTTCGTCTATCTTTATCTAGAACTGACAAATAAGCAGTAGATAACAGGGACCAATATACAAACAGCCACGAATTTTGGTTAAATTCAGTTCAGTACAATTCATCGCAACATGAGATCCTAAATAAATCTATGCTTAGTAATAAAATTTCGCCAGGGTTGAAATACAAAGTTTGTGCGCAGTAAATGAATGTGCTCAGGACTGACCCTACGAACTCTATTGTACTTTGCAGGCTACATACTAATTTCACAAGGACGAACGAAACTAACCTAATATTACTGTACAGATACAGATTATTTGGTATCAGCGGACGCAAACGAAGACATCACAAAGCTTGGTTAACGAATATTAACAATAATCACTTTATACACTCTTTCAATTGACATGTCGGGCTCGTCACGATTCTCGTACAATTAACTTTAGATAACTTTTTTGTGTTTGCGTACTTTTTGTGGTCTAGGTTACTTGAGTGGGCTTTTTATTCCTATAATGTTCTTTCTAATGTGGCTCTCCTTAAAATCTCTTACAATGATAGTAAATATTTTCAAATACCGTCGCGTTATTTGTCAATAAAACTTAAAATATTCAGTATGAAAGTATTTTATATGCATTTTTCTCTTTTACACGATTCCAATCATTTATCTGTTATAAGTTCTTAAATTGATATATTATTGTTTATTGCAGTATTTAATAATTTATTCTTATTTTGTTTATACTAATAGTTTGTATTAGTATAGTGACAGCTAAATTTATTGTTATAATTCTCTTTTTAGCATGTTTTTACTTTACTGATAATTTTATTTTTTATTATGTATTACTTAATATTTTCGAATGCGCTTCACAGTTTTTGACACCTTAAGTTAGGTATTTTTCCATTTTAATTTAAATAAATGCACAAAAACCATTTTTTCAATCATAGTTTCTATCCTTTTATTAAATTTATTTTTCATTTCTAGGATAGGATTTAGGAAAATGTAATG
Source organism: Calephelis virginiensis (assembly GCA_002245475.1). Classification (NCBI taxonomy): domain Eukaryota; kingdom Metazoa; phylum Arthropoda; class Insecta; order Lepidoptera; family Riodinidae; genus Calephelis; species Calephelis virginiensis. Next base: position 222,298 of record NJDC01013876.1, on the reverse strand, counting down.
TTTTTTTTTAAATTATCAATATAAGAATACAATTGCGCTGTTTTACTTAGTATATTTAGTTCTCCTAATTTAAAAAAAACGAGCCAATCATTTTCACTCATTCAGTATCTCCAGTGGTTAAGTAATAATTACAAATGTTCTAATTGTTTTTAAAAATTTCAAAACGTGAACCTAATATGAATAATCATAAATAGAGTTTAACCAAGATCCATGGATGGAAACAATACATTATAATGTTTTTCATTAGTTAGCTTTTCGAATCTTAAAGTAAATTTTTAGTGTTGACGTTACAGAAATAAAAAATGCCCATCCCAGAACCTCACTGTTCATCAAATTTAGATATACATTATTACAACTAAACAATACGAATATAATGCTACACATTTCATAAATACATCAACTACCTAAAACTGTACACCTCAAGACAAAAATAAGTACAATATCTTCTTAAAACTAAATGAATCAAAAGATTCTGATATGTACGTTTACCTTGGTTGCAACTTTATCACAAGTTGGTTACCTAACTTACATTAATTGATATTACATAATTGATATAAGCAATTGATGCTGTAAATTAATATTGCTAGAGATATATGTCTAGTTATATTAAACTTTTCATGTATTCAGTATATTAAAATATACATTTAGATGTATCACTTAACTATGAAACATACGATATTATGATAGTTTAATATACACAATGATCTGAATTAAGTACAAAATTTGTTTTAATAAATTTAAGAGTGACAAGTAAGTGCCTTTAGAAAAATAATATTAGGCCCTTACTTATTTTATAGTGCACATCGCGTAACCTTATGTTAAATATCGCTTATAAATTATGTTACATCTTTGTTTGATTGCATAGTTTCTATTTTTATCTAGACTTTTTTTCATTGGACTAGACTAGCTTTGTTTCAAATCACGAGCGTAGACAGAAAGGCTTTAGTTTACAACAGATTATTAATGCCTGACCGTATTGGTCAATATTAACATATACAATTTATTTCTTTTTGCCTACTTTCACAATTTGAATGAAAATGTGACCTATATAGTGTAGTTCGAAGGCGCTAAGATAGAATAACATACACAATAAATAGTAAGATTATAACATCCATGAATTCAACAGGAAACGAGAATATTGCATCAGTTTCGATCGAATTTTTAAAATTATGATCAAAATGTTTAGATTGATCTATTTTACGTTATTGTTAATGATCAGTAACTACCACCATGTAATCTTAAATCTTGTTTAGTAACAAATTCACTGCACTGCAGTAATAAATTCATCGATTTGGTCGATACCAAAATACTTTCAAAATTACTTTTGAAGATCGTATAAATGGTACGAAAAGAACAAATTGCTCAAGATGTGTTTCTGAATCGTTTAACAATAACATACGTTAGTTCACTTTAGATGCAATAAAGTCTAAGCTAGGCTACTATAATCACAAGAACTGTTAAACAATGTAGCCAGTCACGGCTCAGTGATCGAAGTTATCTAAAAGACATTTATAATTACACAACAATTAAATTCAAAAACATAATCAACAACACTGAATAGCTCTAAAAGCCTTGTCGGAAGGGATTCCTCACTGGGTTTGAGGGAGCCGGAGCCGGAACAGGGTCCGAAGCTTGCCCAGGTCCAGATGTTCCAGCCCTGAACGGATTGCTAGCAGGTGGCTGCGGCTGCGCAGGCAATTGACGCGGTTGACTGTAGCCCTCCTGATAACCTTGAGGCGCTTGTTGCTGATGCTCGTAGCCTTGAGAATAATTTTGATAGCCTTGCTGATATTCGTATCCTGAATCAACATTGGATTCTTGTACAGCATCACCAGACACGTTGCCATATTCCAAATGATTCTTAAATTCACCGTTGACAGGTCGTTGTTCTTGCATGCTGTAGGTTTGATACTCCTTATCTGGTGGATCGGCCATTAAGATATTTGCCTCATTTTCAAATGGTTTGAAATCGTAGATGTGCCTAAGGTACATTAGCACGGGTGCGTATAAGAGGTTGCTAAAGGCTATGAATAAATTTAACGCTGTAAAACCTATTGCTTCTACAACCTCACCGGCAATTATAGGTCCAACAGCATAAGCGAAAGAGTAAGATATGTCAGCGATTGCGTAGATACTACCGTATACAGAAACGTACCGCACGTCAACAAGATAGCCGAGTGTAGGCAATAGTGCGGTATCTATCAAAGCTATCCCAAAGCAAATTCCACAAATAGGTATCATAAGCATTTTGTAAGAGTTTGCAAAAGGTATGATGAAACAACACAACCCTTCCAAAGCTAAACCACCCGCTGCCATCAGCCATTGATGTTGTGGATATTGTCTTGCCATTTTTACCGTAATCACAACTCCTAAAACGTGCGGAAAGAATGCCGGTAACCATATCATTCCAATTTTCCAGTTATCTTTGGTTAAGTTATCTTCCATCCAAAGAGATATGGTTGGCTCCAGAAAAGCTAAAGCAACGTTAGACATCATGAGGGCACCCGCACATACTGCAATGTATGGATCCATCAGAAGTTTCCAAATCGGTGTTCCTGCCTGTTTTGGCATGTTAGCTTCTTTCATTTGCGTCTTTAATGGCTTCATCACAAGTAATAACATAAAACCATCCAGAAGTGATATTAAGGCTAAAATAAGAAAGGGAACTTCCTTTCCAGCAAATTGATATAAAGCTCCGCCAAATGGTGGTGCTACTAAACAACCAAAGCTGATAAATGCGAGTGCAATACCAAGGGCTTTGGATCGTTCGTTTTCTTCTGTGAATCTATCAGCTATCATAGCCAGGCCTGAAGTATCCGCAAACGCTGATCCAACACCTTGAAGGCTCCTTGCGAAAAACAACATGCTGTAACTTCTGCCACATGCGAATATAGAAGTCGATAGAAACATTATAATAAGCCCAATCATCATCGGTATATCGTAACCTATTCGATCGATTAAGGCACCGGAAAAAGGGTTGATCATTAACTGAACAATTGCCTTTGAGGCAAACAGAACTCCTGTTGCTGAATCCTGACCTTCGTGTGAGGCTGGGATAATTTTTGTTGGTATGATGGTTCTATTGCCTTCTCTTATTGGCGGTAAAGTGACTACATGATCGTATCCTGCTTCGCCCCATGCTCCAATATATCTTAAATAATCTGGTATAATTGGTACGATAACCATATACAACATGTTATCTAGTAGGAGAGCTATAGATACTATTACTAAAATTATCTTTCTTTGTGAGGTCGGTTCCTGTATCTTCTCCCATAATATCTCCCTGACCTCTCGTACTTCCAAATTTACGACAGGGATGATGGAGCTGTCGATCTTCTGCCATATTGTTTGCGGTCCCTCAGCCATTTTGATAATTTGTAATTAAGATTCCCTGTTTATATACTATGTGAATTTATCACCATGGTATTCTTCACCTCACTGATCATTGGTATCGCGATGACCCACGCCGCAACTCTCGTATGGGACTTCGGAACCTGACAACAGACAGAAATGATCATTTTATTATCATTTCCTTCTTGTAAAGGGAGTCTCGCAAAAGCGAGTGTCAAGTTTCAAAAGGAATGTGAGTCGATCTTTGTTTCTGTTAGTTGACGCGGTTCCTCTATCCCAAACGTGTGAATAGACATGGTCTTCTAATCTCAAAGACGATTCAGAGTCCTTTTGAACATTACACTACACAAGTAATAATAAAATTAATGATCACGTAGTCGCCACAATATTACTCAATACATCGGCGCTTGAATACGGCACAAGATAAACATTTTACCTTCGTTGGATTCTTCTTAGATGAAGAATAAAAATTCTCTTTAAGACTAAGAACTCACGGAGCGACGCATTTTACACCCGCAGCGCCCACGGTTGTTTGCGGTTCCCACGGCAGCGTTCGCCTACCGGTAAAATCGTACAAGTTTGGTAGCGATGATTCAACCGCGGCAGCTATGTGACCGCAGTCCGCACAAATCAACATTCTCGTGTGTTTTAAAATAAAACCCCAGACCCGTGACCGCCGCGGGTGCGGGTAAAAACCGCTCCGTGAGTTCTTAGGCTTAGTGTTGGGAGTTTAAGTGTATATTCAAAAATGTTGATAGTAAGAGAGATAAGTATATAAATGAAATCTATATTCTTATCTCTTCTTATAAGGTAGGTAACGCCATAGTCATCAAATCTATTTTCATTAAGCGCGGGTTTTGCGATTACACATAACGATTGAAGTAAGATGTTTGGGAATCAGGCATACAAGTGCGTCAAGATATCTTGACGTACCTCAATATTGAATGCGATTACTCAAAATCGCCACGGCAATATTTAAACTTGGTAATACGTACTACTTACTAAAATTTCTCATTTTTAATGTTATTTTGAAAAGAAAATAAGTTGAATAAGCTAGGATTTATAACTTACACATTTCTCAAGATTATGTAATTTAAACCTCCTTACGATACAACATTGTTGTATGCCATGTTATTGTTACATAATATTCTATTAATACGTTAGGGATTTTGGCACGAAATAGAATCAATAGAAATATTTAACCTAGTAACTAAATCTAAGGATTCCAGGCGCAATAAATTTGTGAAAAGAATAAGCTCTCCATTTCGAGTAAAAGTAAAAAGGACTTCATTTTGTTGGATAATGATATTGCTTCTTTCTCAACGCTTGACGACGCAAATTGGATTTTCTCTAAACAACTCGTTATAATCCCCTCACGGGAAAATTGTAGCACAACATACAGTTTGTTGAAAATTGTGTTTACTTTGAATATATAAAGAATTTAAGTGGTACCAAAATAGAAAAACGAATACTTTTCATTTCCAGGTGTGGTTTTTCTTACTTTTTTATATTTTTAATTTTCCTTGCATTATAACTTTTAAGTTTGCCGCAAATTACATATATGAAAAGCAATTTGTCATGACAATTCGAAAATAAAATCCTGAATTATATTTTTTAAATTATAGTAATTTCTTAGGGTCGCTATTTTCATTATTTTACTTTTATAAAACTAAGTAAGAGTTTTAATTGAAATGAATAATAATCTTTATAACTTAAATCTGTTTTGTTAAAGTACAAACAGTAATAAGGGAAGTGAAATTTGAAATTGAGAATTTTAAATGTTTCTAATGCATAAATAATTAAATATGAATAAAACGTTGTAATTTTATAAGTATTTAGATGTCTGCACTTCTATGTCTGGGTATTTATTAATTTTATTTCGTTATCTATATGAGCATTTACATGAAACACGTGCATATAATTTGATTACTCTGTGGTCTAGCGGTTCAGGTGGGAACAAAAAAGAAAATTTGGGTTTTCTGTTATTCTAATAAAAAAAAACCCTCGGGATAGGATATGTGCCCGGTTGGCGATAGGCTTGCCACCTATCACATTGTGGGACGTGGTATCTTCGACTAGTCGTGGGTGCCCTGGTTCTGCTTTCGGGGATATGGGCGAGAAGATACTTAATATTGTATACCTACTAAAAAGTTAGCAGAAACGTTGTGTACAGACTAATCTAACAGCACTAAAGTGTTTTGTTAATTTTTATTATTTTCATTGAAAGAAGATTGCTATAACTTAATATTAGTTTAGATAGTTAGCAATAAAATTACCAGGAAAATCTCCCAATCACAAAGTGATTTATTAGATGACAGGGTAGAAATGAAATGCGCAGCGTTTATGTTGCATTAGAGTCATAGGTTTTTGCTCATTAATGCCAGATTTTACATGCTACGAACTTTAGGTTATTTTATCTAATTTTTGGATTTGTGGGTTAGGTCGTTTTGACAAAACAGGGTCCGATTGAACTTTGTGCGTTATAACATTAGTATACAAGACGAATTTTATACTAATGTTATTCCAAAGTGTAAAAAACTAAAATATGGCTAAATCATGTTGAGATGATCCCCTTCCCTGTGCTATTGCGCGTAAAACACTTGTCGGTCACGTAGCTTGTTAGCAATTTCCAGACTCATTGGGATGCCGCGTTCGTGCCGAGCCTCAAAAGATTTTATCAGGCGAGGGGCACTGCCACGGCTTCCCAATATCCTTGACGACTCTGATTATCCTCATGCATTAATACATTACAACCGCCTATTATTATGATATAGTATACCAGCAAATATATAAAAATGAATCTATATTTCCATTTGTTACCGTATTACGCGCGAACGGATGGACCAATCTTTTTTTTTAAATTAGTTATTGTTGGGAATATGAACATGAAAAAAACGCAATATTCTTATAAAGGACATGAGTATGTCTGTTGTAGTCCAATAAAAAGTTAAATGTTACCATGATCTGACCAGTTTTGGCGCAATGAGTAAAAATGTGTTCATTAATACTTAAATAATGATATTATGAAAGAAATTTTGATTTAAATTTAGGGGAAAGGGATGAAAAAAATAAAAAACGGGTTGCAAATGCCTTTTTTTTAAATAACTTAATAACGGTAGGAAATAGAAAAAAAAATTTTCGAGTAAAAGTTGTAGAGAAAAAAATTCTATACAAAAAAGTTTCTCTTCATTTTTTTGTTATCAGCTTTAGTTTAGCTGCAAAAAATAAAAATTAAATTCTCTTTTCAATAAATAATTAATATAGTTATTAAAATTCAACTGTTATTTAGTAATTGTGTCTGAAGTTTATTTATGGTATGGTTTACAATACTTTAAATTTAACAAAGTAATGTATACTTCTGGAGTTTCGACCAGCAACAATCAGTAATATGTATAGATAAGGAAAGTACTAAAATACCGGCATAGGGCTTTCCGTAAAGAACACGAAAAGCCGCAACGAAAAGTCTTAAGCTGGAACGATATATTTCGGTTAAACAAGTTGAAAATAACGATCATGATTAATGTTGGAGCTATTAACAGCACACGCCACCGAGGGGCGGGGAAGCTTAGGCAAAATAGGTCAGGGTTGTTTGGTTCTCACGATATTTCGCTGCTTATATATTGGTCAGTTTCGCCGTTACGATATGGCGTCTTATAGACCAAGGCTGCTCAACATTTTTAACTACACTTCTAAAAAGGAGGAGGTTATATTCGACACCTATATATTTTATGTATGTTAGGTTTATGTTATGTTATGTTAGCTTTATGTATTCCTGTTTGTATACTACTCAAAATATTCATTTATGTACTTTATGTACTCCTGTTTGTATACTAGGTATTACAATTGTTTACACATTGTGTTACCTTTAGTAATAAATGTTGTAAAAACGTATGTAAAAGTTTATATAATTTTGTTATGTATGCAAGTGTATGTATTTATATATGAACGCTAAATGGAATATTTTTTTTGTGCATATCATTTGTTTTTTGTTTTTCTTCTGGGTTTGATGTATATAACATACATATTTAAATGCTGAATAGTTTTTTTTCCTTACTTAATTTATTGTGCACTGTAAGTCTACCACTTAAGTTATTTTATCAGCTCTTTTTGGCTGAACTGGAAGAAATGTCTTTATCTGAGGTAACCTGACTTTTAGTTTTAAAGATTACATAATTTTTTTGCAATAAATGATTAAATAAATAAAATAAATAAATGTTTTGCGTAATAAGAGGACATAATATTGAATTTCCAGTCGTGTTTTTGCAGTTTTGAAATACATACATTTAAGTATGATAGCTAAATGGAATATTTTTTTTGTGCATATCATTTGTTTTTTGTTTTTCTTCTGGGTTTGATGTATATAACATACCTATTTAAATGCTGAATAGTTTTTTTTCCTTACTTAATTTATTGTGCACTGTAAGTCTACCACTTAAGTTATTCTATCAGCTTTTTTTGGCTGAACTGGAAGGAATGTCTTTATCTGAGGTAAGCTGACTTTTAGTTTTAAAGATTACGTAAATTTTTTGTGTGCAATAAATGATTAAATAAATAAAATAAATAAATATTTTGCGTAATATTGAATTTCCAGTCGTGTTTTTGCAGTTTTGACAGTCAAGGCCACCGATGACAGGCAACATTAAATAACAATTGAATCTTCATAAGTGTAATTGAATTTAGATTTTTTGTTACATGAGCTTCTAAAACATGTGATAGTTAAATATTCACAATCATGAGCAATGAAGCAAACGACCGCTTTTATAATACATTTTCTCATTCACTTAATGCTACTTACATATAGTCTGAGTACAGATGAATGAGTACCAAAACGAGTACGTAATTCGTTTCAAGCCACGTCTGTGTTTTCGCAATTTCGCCTTTTGTGAGACAATTTAAAGTAAAAAATAAGTATCTTCACGCCCATATCCCCGAAGAGGTAGGCAGAGGTACAACCAAGGCACCCACGACTAGCCGAAGACACTAAGTCCCACAATGTGATAGGTGGCAAGCCTATCGCCAACCGGGCATATTTCCAATCCCTACCAACATTTTTTTTTAGAAAATTGGAAAAATCCAGTTTTCATTGTGTTGGACGACCTGTGATTCGAACCCGGGACCTCATGCAGTCAAGTCCAACACCCGGAACGCTAAACTACAGAGGCGATTTAAAGTAACAAGCATATTTTTCCAAATTGGCTATATTCTTAGCGTTTGCCAACGTAACAGTGGGTTCTTTATAATTCGTGGCCCAAACACGTAGGTTTAATTAAGCAAACTTAAAAATTCATGAAATTTCAAATTCAAATCTCAAGTTGAGATTATGAGAAGTTTATACTAGTTATTTAGAACTGGTCCCACATACATTTATAAATCAAAAACCAATAGTCCGATCATGATACAAATCAATATGGGACTACGGTGTGGTCATATGCCTCTTAATAATTTTTACTCGCTGTTGCCTGCGGCTTCGCCCGCGTTTTCACAGGAACCCATTGTGTGAATGAGATAAAAAGTAGCCTATATGTTAATCCAAGTCACGATCTATTCGTGTTCCAAATTTCAGACAAATCAGTTCAGCCATTCGGTCGTGAAAGAGTAACAAACATCCATACATACATATATACAAACTTTGGCATTTATAATATTAATAGGATTATATAGTGCGTCACAAGCCGACACCACTTTGTGAAGTTTGTAGGGTTAAAGAAGATCTAATTCACTTATTGTTTGAATGTGACCTCACGGTACCATTTCGAACTCAACTGGGGATCAATTTTGGTTCTTTAAACATCGGGATTATAAATACAGTCCTCAGCTCACCGAGATCGGACCAAGCAAAATCCCTGTACAGGTATGCTCAGCAGTGTCTTTCAGCAAGAAGAAGTGTCTTTGTCAAGAGCTGAGAGACACGGCTGATCATATTTTGTTTATAAATTGCATTTGTATTCCCCAATGAGGCCGGCATAGTCACCATGAGTGAACTAAGGCCTCAAAAAAAAATAAGATAAAAAAAAATGGGACTACCTCGGAATCATGATCTATCTTTCTAAAAAAGAATCATCAACATCAGCTGGCTATTAAAAGAGTAATCGCATAACAAACATGCAAGAAAACACAGTCGAATTGATAACCTCCTCCTTTTTTGGACTTGGTTAAAAAACTACCGGTGAAATTACAAGAAAAGTAAGGAGCACAACACTTTAATTTTACCAAACAAACTATTGCATATCAATTGCAGGTCAAATTCGCCAGGTCGGTTAAGCTAGAGTACAAAATTTACTTTTTACTTTTTAGATAACGATAAATTTCAATAGCTTATATGCATAGTCAGAAATGAGCCTACTGGAGTTTTGTTTCTGAAATATGTTTGTTAATTCAGTATAGAAGCACACGGGTCTCCTAATGGTAAGAAACAACCATGGCCTATAAACACCATAGATGTTACAAGTGCGTCACTGTTCTGGGCCCGGAATAGAAGAATATTGTGCATGTCTACCAACTGCCTTACTCTTCACACCGGAACATGACAGAGTCATTATAGCGTCAGGAATTCACGCCAAGTCCCTTACGGGGTAGGCAGAGAGTATCGAGTGCCAGACCTCACGATCCTGACAAACCTGTCTTGCTTCCTTCACATTCATAACCCTTTTCATACAAACACGCCGGTTTCGGAGACTCTTGACACCACCCTCGGATAATATCCGATTGATCTGATCGTGAAATGTCAGCCTTGGTCTCCCCGGGTACCTACATCCATCCACATTCGCATTGTATATAAATAATAGATAAGGCGGTGGATACCTATCCGAGTAAGTTGTCGTACAGTACTCTAGCACCAGTCCACTCTTCCACTCTAATGATTGAAGAATAACAATGCTTGCCTGGTAATTGATCTAAAGTAGCCGTATCACTTATCTAAGTTAGATTATTAAAATTGTCCGTTAATAATGCTTATGAGGCCTATAAAGGATAAATTAATTTATCGCTTTTATTTATCGTTTTTATTTTAAGCTAGTTTAAATTTCGAAAGAAAATACGCTTATTCGTTGAATTTTTAGAATACAATAAAAATCCCTGGACAAATAAATATCCCACAAGACACACAACTGAACCTAACCCCAAAGTAAGCAAATTATATGCTTGTGTTATGGGTGTAAGTCAACGATTCTAATACATAGAAATACTTTAATAGATACAAGAATATATTTAATAAACACCCAGACCCGGAAATGCAGACATCTAAATGTTCATCACACAAATGCCGGCCCCCGTCGGGAATCGAACCCGAGCCTCGCGGTTGGTCGATGTCGCTAGGCGTGTACGCTAGCCACTCGACTAACGAGGCGGTCAGAATACAGTAATACAGAATACAGTAGTGCTACACTTAAATATCTCATTTTTAATGTACATCTATTTTGTTTGTAACCCATTTACGATGGGAAATTTGTGTATTCATTTAACTTGAAGAATTCGTGATAATACAACCAATAGTATCTATAAATGATAAATCTATTTACCATCAGTTTTTATGTTAACCTTGTCTACATATGAAATAGGAAATTGTTTTCATTCAACTGAAAAAATAAATAATAATACTACCATTAGCGTCTATACATGATAAATCAATTTAATACGCGTATTTTGTTTTACCTAGGTCTACATTTGAAAAAGGAAATTTGTTTTCATTCAACTGAAAGAATAAATAATAATACTACGATTAGCGTCTACATATAATAAATCAATTTACTACGCGTATTTTATTTTACCTAGGTCTACATTTGAATAAAGAAATTTGTTTTCATTCAACTGAAAGAATAAATAATAATACTACCATTAGCGTCTATAAATGATAAATCAATTTACTACACGTATTTTATTTTACCTTGGTCTATATTTCAAATAGGAAATTTGTATCCGTTGAACTCAGAGAACACTGGAATAGAAAGGATTTCTCAGAATTACGAAGTAAGACTTCCACGAATTTCTATTTTTAAAAAGTAATTTACTTTTTCCTTTATGCACGACATTGGCGATTGTAGACACTAATGACGTACACCACTCAGAACTAAACAATTAAATTAGCTATTGAACGAGTTGTTCACTAATTTATTTTTGATTACTATGTGTTGTAGTTAAAGGTGTCGTAAAATGCAATTTACGGAGCTATTATGTAATGAAATGTAAGCTAACATATCTTTCCTACAAAAAAACATTCATTAAACACATATTTTACTAAACACAGTCCAAAATTAGATTCTTAAATAACATCCAAGTGTTGACATGCCAATATCTGAAAGTGTTTATTTAAACAAGCGTCTTAATTTTCTTGTGGTAAGTTGGTTTGCCTTTTTTTACGTTGCTACAAACTTAGTCCATTTTTCGTGCAAAGTAAAATCGTAACAACTTTCATAATAAAATTGAGGCAGCGCGAGGTCTTATATCATCTAAAATATACTCATACTCTTCTACAATAATTTTGACCGCTTCCGTGACAAAGCATACTTTTATTTGACACTTTCAAAGTTCTTGTGGGGGTAAATCTTTTTAATAACGATGTCTAAACTATGTTTACGGAATAAAGACACCGGTTTCATGTCGTAGCACCGGGTACTTACCCGCTACGCCGCGTAATGCGTGCTACGAATTTCACATGTGTTTACACACTCCAAAAAACTTGATTGTGTGTTTGTTTGGTTGTATGTTTGTTAAGCGATTCCTCGACCAATGAAAAACAATTTTGATGGTTAATTTGAAAGACTAGCATGATTTAGAGGTGGTTCCAAATTAATTTTATCAAAATCCGACTAATAGTTTCATGGTAGAATTTAACACTATATATATTCGTCATAAGTGCCTTTTGTACGGTCTATGTGAAATAAACAGTATTAGTGGTCACCCATTGGCCAAAATTTGACCAAAATAAAATTTTATATCTTGTTGATAAGAACGTAATTTTCATTTCTCAAGACCAACTACTTTGTTTCCAAACTTTATAGTGCGCCATCTGTGATCTTTTATTGTTATCATCAATATATTTGTTTGTGTGTGTCAAATGCATGGTAGTATGGGTAATGTTTTATTTATTGGTTTAATGTACATTATAGGCATGATCATTGAAAAATATTAGCGTTCTGCACTTCTCCTACACATAAATTATAAGTGTGCCAAATTTTATGCTCCTGTGTCCTCACAATTTTCGTCAAAAGGGGTCCCAAGTTTTGGCATCACGTATTAATATATAGATTCTGATTCTCAATACAAGAAAAATCGAAAAAGGTTTAAATGGAATCATTTTATTTACATGCAAATTGGACTGAAAGTGTTAAAGATATTTTTCCACTTCTGAGCAATTTGAATATATTATAGTTGCAGACATTTGTATATTACCAAGTCTTTGCGTGTGGCAATACACCACGAAGGCCATTACGTTCTTAGCTTGAGGAGAAAATTTGAGGACAAACATGGCGTGAGTATATTTCGTGCCACCAAATTTTAACAAAACGTTGCATTTATTATGTAGGTACCAACATAGCTTCGTCTACGTTTAAAAGTCGTTTAACCTCACACAGGAAATTTACGAGACATTCAAGGAGATATACATGAGCAAAACGTTTTTGCCTTCAAATAAAAACGTAGTGCGGGAATCAAAAACAAAATTTGTAATGAATTATATCAGTATTTACGAAAAAGTAACTAAAAAAAATTCAAAAGTATTATTGAAACGAAGTTCCTTACGGCAGGCTTGTAGGAGATATGGATTTTGCTGCGCGACCGAACTGAAAAAAATGTGATAGTAAAAACCATAAGAAAAAACCGTGGAATAAAACCTTTTAATGAGACGTGCGTAGGCGCGACAGTTGTATACACAAGCGAGTAGTGTTGTGTGAATACCTTTCTCTTTCTTTTTCTTTCTTTCTCCCTCACTCCACCCCGCCAATGCATAGTATATACTCATGAATTGTGTCGATTCTACATTAGCCGAAGGAACTTCGTTCCTACCTGTCCCACGACACTACATTATTTTTTATGTTTTAACATTGTTTTAAATAATCATTGTTTTGCGAATGTAGATGGGTTTAGACACCTGGAGAGAACTAGGTTGACATTCCACAATCAAATCGCTGAAGTGTTATCCAAGGTGGTATCAGGAGTCGCCGAAACCGGTGTGTTTTTATTAAAAAGGTAATGATTGTGGAGGAAGCCAGGCAGGTCTGCCAGGATCATGAGGTTTTGCACTCGATACTCTCTACCTCCTCCGTAAGGGACTTGGCGTGAAGGTTTGTATGTGATCATTGTTTTACTGAGAAATATCGATACTTACAATAAGGCTGTAGAAGAGTGAAAAAAAAATAACTTCCTACAAAACATTTATGGAATGTAGACAGCAACCATTTTGATCACGTTAGCTTTCAAACAAAAAATCCCCACCCAAAATCGGTTGATTCGTTTAATAGTAATGACGCCACAAACAGACACACATACAAAGACAAGTTCAACCCGTACTCTAGGTTAGTGTATACTCTAACCTGTATTATAAAGATTAGAGTACAGAGTACTATTCTTCCTAAAACCTTAAATCTCTCAATTAACAATACAATACATACTGTTTCTGTATTTTCTCCGTTAACCGATACTTCAGACGAAGGTTGAGACGAGGGCTCGTAATTATAGACGTTACAATTAGTGGGAACGAGGGTTCCCTTCCCACCCTTGTTATTGACGATACCTACATTTTATTTATACTCAGCAATTAGTAACTCTGCCTTAAGTATTTTTAAAACGAATATAAAGATTGAAAGTGGTTTTAAAATACTAAAATTAATCACATGTTTAATAGTCACTTTACACACACACACACCTACACACTCTTACCTTCTCTCGTCATACATAAACACATACATGCAATTAAACACATAATTTCACTCATTCATCCTCTCTCGGTTCCCCTTTTTTTCTTTCTCTGTCTCTTACCGACACATACATACATAAACCTAACCATAAATGTGAATATAATAATTCTAATCAATCGTAATACTAATACAGTTCATCCCTATCAAAAGATTTTAGTTTTAGATTAGATTTATATTTATAGATTTAGATTAGTTGAATTTCAAGCGCATCATAAAGAGAATAAGAAACTAAACGTAGTTTCAAGTAATATAAATATAGAAAAAGTAGACTTCACGAACTTCCTAGGAGTAAAAATTGATAAATTCTGTAACTGGAAAATGCATATTGAGTCTCTTCGTAATAGAATGTTTATGTTTTAAGAAGAATTAGAGAGGCTTAAAAGCATCTCTATTAGCTTATCATGGATATGTTTCCTCTGTTTTGCAATATGGCATCCCCATTTGGGGAAATTCTGTAGATTTAATTAGATTATTAAGAGTTCAAAAGAAGTGTATAAGAGCGATATGTAATGTTAATCAGATACATTCATGCAAACCACTTTTCAAGTCACTCAACATTTTACCTTTACCTTGATTATATATTTTGGCAGTATGTGTATTTGTTAAAAAACACCATCATTTGTTTCAAACAAATGTTGAAGTGTTAGGGAATTCACATTTTAGAAATAGTTAAAAGTTGCATGTGCCTTACCAAAGACCTAATATATATAAAAATAATGTATATTGCATGTCCATTCGTGTATATAATCAAATACCTGATAGTTTCAAATCATAGCCTATAGAAAGATTTCGAAAAAAGCTTTTCGACTGGCTTTTAGATAAAACATATTATTGTGTAAATGACGTACTTGCAGAAAGGATTCATTGATAATATACATATATAAATATTAACAAATATAAATATGAAATGTCTTGGTTGCCGAGGAGTTTGTTTCGCCGTTTCTTCTCCTGTCTGGCTAGGTTTGGAAACGGTGGTAGTGTATGTTAGACAGGGTAAAATCGATCGTTAAAATTTTTGCTTTAATTAATTAGTGCTAAATATATTTAAACGAATTTATATGTTAAAATATATAAATAACAAAAATAAAAAATACAATATATTTAATTAAGTTAGATATTTGCACACCACAATGTGGTAGAATATGTTGGTATGAGTAAGTATTCTGTAACAACTTTTAAACACACATATTCTGCAAATAAATAAATTTCATTTCATTTCATTTCAAGAGACAAGATTAAGCCTTTTCTTCTTTTCTTTTTTACTTCTTGATGATGATATTTCAAACATTATACGTCACTTATCATAAGGTATTTTGTTATTATGTTAGACGATCAATCGATTTTTTTATTTATTTTTTGTTTCGTATCGTATCATTTACGTAACAAATGTATCAGCGGTGGCCTTTTCTTTCTTTAGTATCAGGTAGCCTAAATGCTAAGGTATGTTTATTGCACATCTGTTTACATATAACACAGTAAAAAATCCTCATTTCGTATATTCATCGCATCAAGTAAGAACGGGTGGACCAATTTCACTTTTTTTGTTGTGTTAGTCAGTCAGGAAAAGGTTAATATGAAGAGACAAACTGAAAAAAATGTAATGAAAATGGAAAAAACAAGACTTTAATCCATGCAAACTGCTAATAGCTGTTAATGTCAAGCGACATGAAGTTCGCCGGATGGTCTAGTATTTCATAAAAATGGGGGTCTCTTCTTCTCCGGACTAGCTGGGTTTGGAAACGGATATAGAAGATAGCTTAATAATTAAAGTAACTGAAAGGTAACTTATAAAATATTAACATATTTGCTATCCACACTGTATGTTTATTTTAATTGTTATTAAATACTTTGTTACAACTTCTTAACACACACACACACACACACATTTATATTTAAGTTATTTTAACTTAATTTATCTTTATTTAAGTTGGTAACCCTATCCATAGCCCGTTTAAAAATCTAGTTATGGCAACAAAACGAATATATTTGTAATCATGGGATATCGCTGGCGTTTAAAAAGTTTATAAGACTATGATGAAAACAAAGAAGCATGAGGAATACAAATTCAGAGCGGTGGGCCCGCGCCCACCCTAACTAGATTATATTGAAGGTAAACAGACGAATTAAAATGGAATGAAATTGCAATTCCTGTTGGGGCAACGTATCCCGCGGGGCAGCACACCTGCAGGGGTTGCTAAATTTTATATATATCTATAATTTACCTTATTTTATTACCGGTTAAATGTACCGGCTACCATACTTATGTCAGCAGAAAAAGTTTAGTCGGTAGGACATAGTCATTAGAACAAGTTACTAGGTGGCATTCTACCAACAGTGTCTTGATAGTGGCCCATTTAACCTTTGCTCACTGGCACTAGCAGTTGGTCTAATATACACAAGAGACCCGGACTAACGTGTGAATATGGCTTAGTGAGCCTCCGGATTGGACCCCGGGTCATACAACAAAAATAAAAAAAAATTCAATTTCCTAAAAAAAAACAATGTTGCACGGGATTGGAAATATGCTCTGTTATAATGAGATAATTATCATTAAGTAATGTTATATTTTTGACAACACGTATATATTCTCTGTTGGTCGATAGTTGTTGAACGTCTGGTGTGAGTGACGTTTAGTCCGTCTTCTTAAACAAGGGTTTCATATTTTTATAATAACACTAGCTGTTACCCGCGGCTTTGATTGCGTGGAAGTTAATATATTTACGGATTACAGCCCATTAAAGGCTTTCATACAAACTTTCAACACCTATTTCACCCTCTTAGGGGTAGAATTTCCAGAAACGCTTAAATACGTATCGACTCATTTTTAAGAAATCAAAAAATAAAGTTTCATATTTCTAACTTAAAAATGACGGTTTTCCATACAAACTTTCAACGCTTATTTCACCCCCTTAGTGGTTGAAGTTCCCAAATTCCGTCGTTAATGGGTGTCTAATCAATAAAACGACTCTACTCACTAAATTTCATAACTGTAACACTAACAGTTTTTGTTCGGCGATGATGAATCAGTCTGTCAGGACATGTTATTGATAGCCAGGTCTACACACAATAAACATTTTGTTTCTAGACAGGTCAAGGTATGTAACAAATACAAATCACAGTGCTGTCAATAGTGACAGCACTGTAATTTGTATTTTTTTAATTAAACATCATCAAGCCTCAATAAAGCGTCAATGAAATACAAGAGTGCTTGAAATAGCTAATAGCTTCAATCGCAAAAAATATCATAAAAAACCAACGGGTTTCACTCTGAAAGTGCTGGTAGAAGTAAAAACTTGAATATAAATGTTATGCATTTTTGGTATTTTGGAATGGTTAGGAAATAGTTTTACTCGAATTACTGTGATTATTAGAAATAGTGTTCGCCCGTTGGTCGAACTTCGACCATAGTAAATTCTAATATCTTTTTGATAAGAACGCCATCTTCATTTCTCAAGACCAACTACTTTGTTTCTAAACTTTTTAGTACGCCATCTGTAATCTTTTATGTTTATCATCAATATATTTGTTTGTGTGTGTGTCAAATGCATGGTAGTGTGGGTAATGTTTTATTAATTGATTTAATGTACTTTATAAGCATTATTATTGAAAAATATTAACGTTATGCACTTTTCCTACACATAATTTATAAGTGTGCCAAATTTTATGCTTCTGCGTCCGCGCAATTTCCGTAAAAATGGGTCCAAAGTTTTGGTTTTACGTCTTAATATATAGATTAAACAAAGTTTTAGCTATACCACTTAGCTTAACTTAGCATTAATTTATTAAGCTATCATTATTAGACATATGCATTAACGCCGCCCAAATGAAATAGCAGCTACATCTCCTACGCCACGCCGGCAATCTATTCTCCCTCCATGTTATAAATTTAGATCAGTAGGATTACTCTTGAAGTCCGATTCATGCAATACTTCGAATTGGAATCGAGTATGTCATTTTAGGTACTCTTAAATACAATACTCGCGAATTGTTACGGTATCAATTATTTTAACGGATTCATTGAATTTATTTGTAACTAAATGGTAATAATCTGCTAGTACTGTGTTCATAAGTACCTAAAATGACATATACGATTCAAATTTCCAATTCGTATGATATCTATATTCAAGAGTAACCCTACAGGTCATGTATCCTGATTCCTGACGCGAGTTTAACATTTTTAACCATCTCTAAAATCGCAAAACACCTCTAAAAAAGTTTTCACTTTAACTCAATCAAATAAATATTCGTTTGATATTTTTAGGAAAGTATATAAAATATTATTTCCTCTGTGATCTAGCGATTCAGGCCTTACACTTGACTTCATGAGGTCTCGGAGTCGATTCCCGGCTTGGGCAACAAAAGAAAATGTGTTTTTTCTAACTTTCTAATAAAAAAATATATGGCTTGGGATTGGGTGTGTGCCCGGTTGGCGGTCGGTTTGCCACCTATCATATTGTGGGACATAGTGTCTTCGGCTAGTCGTGGGTGCCCTGGTTGTGCCTCTGCCTACCTCTTCAGGGATATGGACGTGAAGATACTTTTTTAAGCAAATTAATATTGTACACAAAACCTTTATTAAATAGTTATTGCGTGGCTACAACTATCATAACTAAATCCTATGAAAAAATAACTTGGAAGTAAATTGTTCTGTTTCCAAGATCGCGTGCAGGTGTACAGTTTACATCTTCAAAGGGCAGGTGAGCGAGGGCTGGTAATTTCAAGGGGCACCTCGTCCCTCGGGAAGGGGAGCACTGACCTGTCTACACGAAATACTCAAATATTGATACTTTATGATTTCAATTCTATTCCTGAAACAGTAACATTCAATTTCGTATAACCCTTTCATTTTTTGTGATTTTTAGTACTATATCTAAAATTATACTTTTCTCTTATTATGTTAAGGTTTGAATTGTTAGTTCTTAATAAGAGGCAGTAGAATTACGTTTGTACTGAACTTTTGTTGGATTCAGACATACTTCACAGGTTTAAAAAATACTACTAGTTGACCATGGCATCGCTCGCGCGTTAGTTATATTTGTAAACCTTTGGTTACTCAGAAATATTTTTATGTTTAGAAATTTTACACTACCTTTTTACGTATTTTCTATACACACACATACATAAATATCTTCACGCCAAGTGTAAAGGTCGCGGTAGCCAGAGAGTTCCTCACATGGAGAATAGCTCTCACAAATATATTGAAATAATATTATTTGTTAGAAATTATGATAACTTACTTATTTATATGTGATAAATAAAACATTGCAAGTATATAATTTTGGTAAGCGCATTGAAAGAACTGAGTTTTAATAAAAGTTGCAAATAAAAATTTGAGCGAAAAAAGTAACCCTTGCTTGCTTATGGATAATAAGGGCACGGAAGTGTCTTTGCGTGTTAATAGGAGTATATTTTTAGTCAACATTATTTTTACTTTACTTGTAATGGAAATGTTCGAAGCGAGACACTATAATATATTGACCCTTTTAAAGTCTAGACAGTTTTATCACTATGGAGTAGCGCTTGTAGGACCGTAGCTGCATGTCCGCTACGAAGTTAGGTCTACGATTATTTACGTAGAGCTATGTAACAAAGAGCTACGTATCTGCTATTAGAATATTGAGTGTGACTTTTTAAATTAATTTAAGTATACTCTTTTGGGTCTAGACAGTTTTATCATTATGGGAAGTGTTTGCAGGTCCATAGCTCCATGTTCGCTACATAGTATTAAAGAGCTACGTATCTGCTATCAGAGTGTTGAGTGTAACTTTTTAAATTAAATTAATCACTTAAAATTACTTACACAATATGTTTCAAGTTTTTTGACAATTTGTTTTCATAAAGAAATTGATTAATAATTTAATCTCCCTAAAAAAACACACTAATCTTATCTAATACTTAGCCAAAGTAAGCAAATTATGTTTTTTGTGTTAGTGTGTAACAACACATATAAATACCAACATAGGTAATTATGGTAAAAATAAATTTAACAAACATTCAGACCCAAAAATGCCGTCATCTAAATGATTTGCCAGAATCGGAAATCCAACATGAGCCGCGAGGTATTTCGGTGGAATTTGGAGTGTACGTTAACCCTTCGATCAATGAAGTGATCAAATAAAAATATAGTTGAAAAGTTGATACATCTCCGACCGAACTCAAAAATTGGCTAGTTGAGGTTGTAGGCATTTTCCAACCCCTTTTACCAATGCGAAAGTACCACCACCTTCTTTATCCGTGGCATTGTAGAATCAATTCTCGCCGTTGTCGTGTTCCGTGCTGGAAAGTAGCGCATTGGATGAACTTGCATACGTGTCAAAGTTTGACCTACGTTAAAAAGTAGTGACACCAATAACATCTGTGGTGTCTATAGATGACAGTTATCTTATAACAGGGAAAACGTCTACTATGCTTGCTATAATATATTAAATAAGTAACACTGCAAAAACCACTTCCAACTATTTTAAGTACCACGTCGCGATCTCATCATTCTTTTTTCGAATGACAGCAAATTATTCCGAAATGTTCCACATAATATAGTAATGTCCTAACTAATAAAACTTAAGCGCCTTTTGATCTGGTGTGTAACTTAATTTTTTGGTAGCGAAAGTAAAGTTACACACCAGATCAGCAAGCGTGTAAGTTTTATTAGGAAAGGGGTATGTATATATAGTTGATTATATGTATAATCTACTTTCCCCGTGTTGGCTCCTTTGCTGAATAGATCTTGCCTTCCTGCCAGGCAGCTCGTAAGAGGCGAGAATAGGCTTACCGTCACTAACACCGTGACATCTGAGTAGGTGGTAGAGTTTCGCAGCGATTCACCCGGATTGGTACCACCGCCTTACCTATTCCTGCCGCCATTACGTCATGACGTGTTCCGGTTTGGAGGGTAAGGTAGCCGGTAAACTTACTTTTGCTCGAGGCTTAACATCCCGCCTTAAGGTTACACCATTACCACAATTGGTGTCTTGAGGGGTCGTGAATTTCTCACCATCAGGAAATCCGTCTGTTGTTTGTCTTCCAATATCATAAAATAATAGTAGTTTTTGAAACCGCTAGTCGGATTAGAATGAAATTAATATGGGATCACCAATCAAAATTGGTTTTATATTGGCTGTGTTGTTATATTGGCCGAGTAGCCACGTAACACACATACCTACAAAAAAGGAAAAAACAAATAGTAGAATTGACAACCTCCTCCTTTTTTAACTAGATAGTTCTGTTAACCCAAAAGTTTGACAAGCGTAAAATAATGCAAGGTTGTTTGGTTTAAAATTGAAATAATACAAAAATTAAATTAAAATTTTAACAAACCCCGATACAAGAACTTAATTTACCTTTAAAAATTAAAACAAACATCTGAGTGTACTTGGACATTTGGTTAATCTTCCTATTTTCACCCCCACAACTTTTAAATGGCTTAACCGATTTTTATCAAACATATCTAAGAAATAACATTTTTAATTATTTATACGGGATACTCAGGATCTCTTTTTATTTTATTTGTCAATATTTTGGCCTAGTTGCATAGGCCGTGGTCACGACGGGACTGCGGCGGCGAGCTGTAACTTTTGACAGGAGGATCTACTGACAGAT
>NJDC01013876.1:154646-183109 GCA_002245475.1 Calephelis virginiensis | reverse complement strand
ATTTAACATCCGTTTTTAACCGATTTCGAAAAACGGAGAAGTTATATGTTGAACTTTTATATCTTATTACGTATGTTAATCGATTTCTCCATAATTTCTGAATTCTCTTTCTCTTATTCTTTTTTGTCTGAAAGAACGTACTTTCATGGCGGTCCCGTTGCCTCTAAGTCTAGATCGGATAATATAATTTCATCTCAGACATCTAAGTCTGCATTTCCGGGTCTGGGTGTTGATTAAATACATTCTGGTATCTATTCAAGTATTTCTATGTATTATTGTATCGCCTCTGTGGTCTAGCAGTCCGCGTGTTGGACTTGACTGCATGAGGTCCCGGGTTCGAACCCCGGGTCGGCCAACAAAAAGAAAATTGGATTTTTCCAATTTTTCAATAAAAAATGTTGGTCGGGATTGGAAATGTGCCCGGTTGGCGATAGGCTTGCCACCTATCACATTGTGGGACTTAGTGTCTTCGGCTAGTCGTGGGTGCCTTGGTTACACCTCTGCCTACCTCTTCGGGGATATGGGCGTGAAGATACTTCTTCTTCTTACTTCTTCTTCTATGTATTAAAATCGTTGACTAACACCCATAACAAAAGCATATAATTCGCTTACTTTGGAGTTAGATTTAATTCGAGTAACTTGTCCAGGGATGTTTATTCATTTATTTATCTCAAAAGCTATGTTTTGTGCTGTTATGTCATGTGTGTGTTTGCCTATGCCCTTATAACTTTTGAAAGGCTAATTGAATGGATTGAAAGCTAAGAAGATCGAGATAACTTAGCAATATTACATATAGGTGTTGTTTTTATTGATGATTTTTAATTTCAAGAGTTTGGAATAACCCTGTCTGTTATTAAATGCATTTCGAAATTTTATTTTATAGGGTTGCCTCTGTGGTCTAGCGGTCCGGGTGTTGGACTTGACTGCTTGAGGTCCCGGATTCGAATCCCGGGTCGGCCGACAAAAAGGCAATTGGATTTTTCCAATTTTCTAATAAAAAAATAATGTTGGTCGGGATTGGAAATGTGCCCGGTTGGCGATAGGCTTGCCACCTATCACATTGTGGGACTTAGTGTCTTCGGCTAGTCGTGGGTGCCTTGGTTGTACCTCTGCCTACCTCTTCGGGATATGGGCGTGAAGATACTTTTTTTTAAAGGGTAGGTCATGAGTTATAAATAGCCACAGAAACATTTGATCAAGATTTGCAGGCTGGTTTTTGTTTAAACTTAATAATGCATATCGTTTGTTACATACTTCGAAAAAAGGAGGAGGTTTCTCAATTCGATCGTATATATGTTTTTTTATTTACTGTATGGCACAGTAACGAAATATGTCCGTTTTCTATTATTGCGTACTATGATCCGATTTTAATTATTTACAAGTTACGTCCCTTCTACTCAATAGTTAACTTTACAAATGCTTAAGTATGTCTGTCTGTTTGTCTGTCTATTGCTTCTTCATGGGTAAACCGCTGTTTTGTTGAAATTTGATATGCATGTAACTAAAGATCCAAGTTGAAACATAGGCTAAAAAATTTTTCGAAAATCGACCCTCAAAAACTAACAATAAGGGATAAAACTTAAAGGTAAAAGACTCTCGAAGTCGCAAGCAAACAGCTGTATAAAATATGGCCAAGTCACGTGCTATAATGGTTAGATGTAATGAGTGAACGAATTTCCTGATAAAAAAAACAAGTGGCTTATAAACACCATATGTAATAATAATGGCTCGCCAACCTGATAGTTATGACTCTTATTTGGGTAAAGTTACTGGCTACTTTAAAACAAATAAAAAATAAATAAGATTTTGGAGTTATAAGGCCATCGTGAAAGAAGATGGTCGTAGTTTTTTCGTAGTTATTTAATATCGTGTTTATATTGAGTGAAATTAACCAGTTTTGGTGGCAATTTGTTAAATTTTATTTAGTGAAAGTGAAGTGAAGAACAAATGAAATAATCGTAAAGAAATTAGTGTATCGTGCATTTCCTCGTTGCCGCCAAATCTCATTAAATGAGCTTGAGCAATGCTTCCACCGCTTTACTCAAGGCCCAGACATGACTTACTGACGACTTATGACTGATGACTAATTATAATTTACTAAAATTAATATAAAATTTGATGCAAATTTCTACTTGACTAATGGCAAAATACTAACGTATAGACCAAAACCTAAAGAAAGAAAGAAGGAGATATTTTTATGTGAAGAAACAACGCACAAGCACAAGGCTCTCCTGACACTAAGCGATAATCATGACCGATAGGCCCTACAGATGTTACAGCTCCGTCACTGTCCTGAGGCCAGGATCTTAGGCATATTGTGCAAGTCTACCATCTACCTTATTCTCCGAACCGAAACATGACAGAGTTATTATGACGGCAGGAATAAAGTAAAACGTTGGATCTCTAACAGAGCAATTTACTACACAGCAAAACCAACTACTACCATATTGGTGATGAGGTTAATGACCTGTGCTCGCCTCTGAAGAGCTGCCTGGCAGTAAAGCCAATGGTCTATTCTATCAGCGGATCCGGGCTAACGGAAAAATATACATATCACATGTTTATATCTATAACAATATTTTTTCTCTTTTTAACCCACTACGCAAAAAGAGGGGTGTTATAAGTTTGACATGTCTGTTTATCTGTGTGTCTGTATGTCTGTGGCATCACAACTCCCAAACGGATGCAGTGATTTTAATTTAGTTTTTTTGTATTAAAGGTAACTTATGTACAAGTGCTTTTAGACGTGTTAGATGAAAATCGGTTGAGCCGTTTAAAAGTTGTGGGGGTGAAAGTAGGGAGATTAACCATTTTTTTTTACTTTTTAAAGTTCTTTAATTTAATTTTATATCAAAAAGATTTTGTTTGCTTATGATATCGAACATTCTAGACTTCAGGGGTGAGACAAGTGCTCATCGGAAATGGTTAGTTAGATGCAGACGAATGGCCCGAGGGTCAGGGGCTGGGATTGGTTATTACGTGCGCGGAATATTCGGGGTGCATGTTAACGAAGGTTACGGTACACCTTCCTTAATCCAAAAACACATACAGACATGTACAACTGACGTATTATTATTATTCTAGTTCGGCATAAGTAAGAAGTATTCGCCTCTGTGGTCTAGCGGTCCGGCGTCAGACTTGACTTCTTGAGGTCTCTCCCGGGTTTGATCCTCGGGTCGGGCAGCAAAAAAATAGGAAAGGTACATTTACAATTTTCTTATAAAAATAACGTTGTCCAGGATTGGATATGTGCCTGAATGGCGATAGGGTTGCGTCTTGCAAGACACTAAGTCCCACAATGTGACTGGCGGCAAACCTTTCGCGAACCGGGCTCATATCCAATCCCAAGCAACATTTTTTTGTTAGAAAATTGGAAAACCCAAATTTTCTTTTTGTTGCCAGACCCGGGATTCGGAACCGGGGTCTCATGCTGTCAAGTTCAACACCTGAACCGTTAGACCACAGAGGCCATCCATATCGTAATATATATAAATTACGTGTCACGTTGTTTGTCCGCGATAGACTCCTAAACTGCTTTACCGATTAATCAAATTTACACATCATGTGCAGTTTGACCTAACTTGAAAGATGGTATAGCTTACATCTCAATTTTTCGCGGGCGATGCCGCGGGTAACAGCTAGTCTATACAAATATTATAAAGAGGTTTAATTTTTTGTTTGAACTAAATAGGCTCCGAAACTACTGGACTGATTTCAAAAATTCTTTCACCCTTAGAATGCTACATTATCCCCGAGTGACATAGGCTTTATTTCATCAAAATCGGTGCAGTAATAGCCAAGTTACACAGGCGAAGCTGCGTGAAACTGCTAGTAACATATAAAAATGAATTCCCCATTTCGCGTGGTCTAAACGGATGGATCAATTTGCTAATTATTTTTTGTTGTGTTAATTATTGTTAGGAGAAGGTACTTATGAAGAGAAAACTAGGAAAATTGGAAAAAACAATACATTTTTTGTATACAAAATGTAAGCAACTGTAAAAAGCACGCGCTATGAGGTTCGCCGGGTCTGCTAGTAAGTAATAAAAAATAAATAACTCTGGATGAATCACACAAATAGATCTAACCCCACAGAAACTAGAAAGCAAATAGTGGTAGAAGGCAGATTGGTTATACTCCTGGTTGCCGGGGAGTTTGTGTTTCTTCTCCTGTCTGGCTAGGTTTGGTAACGTACCACCGTTACCGTTACCGGTTTGGTAACGGTGGTAGTTTACGGTAGATAGGGATACATTAATTTACACTCTTAAGATTTTTGGTACTAATAAATAATAATGTAATCAATACAAAAACAGTTTGTAAATAGTAAGTAAATAATTAAAATAACTAATTTGATTAATATCCTTTAAAATATTGGCACATCACAAGTTGGTAGAATATGTTGGAACGCTTAAATAATTTTGTAACATCTTTGTGGCACTCATATTCCGCAAATAGTTCTTTCTTTTACAATTATTTGCTTGTATTATGAGTGTTAGCCAACGATTCTTGTACGTAATAATACTTAAATATATACCAGAATAAATTCAATGAACATAAAAAAATCCAGACAACGATGATCATCATATAAATGTCTGCCTCCATTGGAAATCGAACAACATATATTAATTAATAAAATATAGTATACCTACCACTACCATTTTTGTTTTTCCAGTGTATCATAATTATTTGGTAAATCTTGGGCTGTAGAAAGAAATACAATCCTTAAATTTTTGACAAACAAATGTAGAATTTAGGCTAGGTGTCACCATAACGGCAGTGCTTGCCGTTGACGTGTTCTGAATCGGAGAGTAAGGTAACCGGTAATTTACTTTTGCTCGAGGCCTAACATCGCCCAAAGGTTGGCGACGCACCATTACCACCTTTGGTGTCTCTAGGTAGCGTGAATTTCTTACCATCAGGAAATCCGTCTGCTTGTTTGCCTTCCAATATCATAAACAAATTAATAAAGTTAGTAGATATATTTAATCGCTCGAAACACTTAACCCTTGCTTGCGGCAGGATAAATTGAACCGCGTGTTCATGTTATCGCAAATCAGTTGATTACTATCGACAATAACCACTTGAGCACACAAAAAGCAACATCATTAAATCCAAATTGCTAAAAGTAACACTTGACATAATAGTGCCGTCCCCATTGTTGCTGTATCGATTGTCGACACTCCAGTCGCGTGGCCTTTGCTGACATTGCGTGACAAATGAATTTTCCGGGATAACCCGCTCGAGATATAGCGGTCATAGTGTTGTGCTAGAAAAATATTATCGAATTATTTGCAGCTTGGGGTTGAGTGACGCGTTCTATTAAATTCTACTTGTAGCAGTAAGAGTATGGGGATGCGATGACCCTATTGTCATAAGAAGAAAAACTAAATAATTAAGATCGTTGGACTATTTATGAAAACTTAGTGGAGACTGTAAAAGCCTTTTAATATTAGTACCACATTTGTTGTATTATTGTTGGAAGAGGTAATTAAGGGTAAGTCCGTTACCCTGTTTTTAATTTTTATATTATCTGCATGGAAAAGATAATAACGTTATCGTTAAAAAAGTAGTGTTTTTGATTATCTGTTATCAATTCAAGTTAATTTTAATAATTCAAATTAAATTAACAAATAAACTTACGCGACTGGAATAATGAATGTCTTCTTCTTCTTAAAATAATAAAAATGAGTTAAATAATAAAAAGAAAGTTATGCCATTGTTGATTTCACTTCGAACAGGATTTGAACTTACAACCCTTCGCCTCTCGTTGAATTCGTCAACGTGAGACAAAGGGGTACATGTTTTTTCTAACTATTTGAGTTACCGAGGATTCAAACCATGAGGTGAAATTTCCTTTAAAATCGATTCCATCGACTGTTATGTTTCATAACACATACATATACAATAGCACTATATAAATTATTCGCTTCGGCTATATTCGTCAAGCTTCGGAAATCCGAATATATTTTACAGATATCTATATATAGTCGTTATTACACATAATTAATCTTTTCGCTTAAATTTAGATTAGGTCAGTCAATTTAAAAATGAAAGTATATAGTGTAAAAAGCGTAAAGCCGAAGCGCATAATTTAAATAGTAGTACTGTACATATATGAACTCTACTGTGTCTGAGTCTACTTATTTTATTTTATTTAGTACTTTCCTTTTACGGGTTGGCTGGAAGAAATTTCTTTTATTAGAGATAAGCTCGCCTTTTGTACTTTGTTTTTCTTTTTACTTTTAAGTATTTTTTTGTATCTAATATCAGTTGTGTACAATAAAGAGTTAATAATAATAATAATGAACATACTTCAAAATAGTACCTTTGAAATTTAAATATGCTTTTGAGTCAAAGTTGTCCCTTTCAAGTAATGTAGAAATAAAAATCCTATTGTTACCTCTTTCTAAAAAGTTTAAGATAAAAATCCTAAGTTTCCCTAGTCAAAGTACTATACAAAAGACGTAGTGACTAAATCAGGAAAAAAACCTGATTTAGTAAAAAATGTCAGGATGAATTCCTGACAGTGCTTAAAACGAAACATTTTTGACACAGCAATCCCTTTTCAACCGTCACTCTTCAATTTTTGTTGTCGGGCGAATTTACATGAAACAAGATTCCGTCTGCCCGCGGCGCTGCGGGGGCCATCAAATATTCATGGGAGGGGGTACGACCCCTATCTCCCCTTGACAATTCAGATACCTTGCTATACCACTTGTAGTTTATTTATAACTTGCAAGCCTTGAGCTTACATATTCTACTATTATCTTGTATAAGTTTTTTCGTCTGTGGTCTAGCGGTCCAGGTATTGGACTTGCCTTCATGAGGTCCTGATTTGGAAAAACAACTTTTGGGTTTAATTTCCAACCTGGAAATTAAACCCAAAAGTTGTTTTTCCAATTTTGTAATTAAAAAAATGTTGCTCGGAATTGGATATGTGCCCGGTTGGCAATAGGCTTGCCACCTATCACATTGTGGGACTTAGTGTCTTTGGTTAGTCGTAGGTGACCTGGTTGAACCTCTGCCTACCGCTTCGGGAATTTGGCCGTGAAGATAATTTTTTTAAAATTTTTTTCTGACTCAGCGTAGTTTAGGCTATAAGTGGTTAAGGGTTATCATAATTAATGTCAGGAAGAGGCGAAACGGGTCATTACCAACAAGACCACTGGTGGTAGAGTGCTCTGCAATTTGCCTGGGTAGGGATCCACTGCCTTACCTATATCTACTGTCATAATGACAGACATGTTCTGGTACATAGGTCGCGGGTATTTGCCCTGAAAAATGTACAGGAATATTTGCTTATACAAGGCGTATTTGACACCGTAACGAAAACTTCTGTGGTAGTTAATATACATATCAGACTTCAAAATTTCTTTTACAGTTTTTGTCGGAAACAAGTGGTTTAATATTTAGCAGTTTTTCAGCCCGCAATGTATAGCGACCAAAGTATATGCATTAAGCCGGGCGTTGCGAGCTGTAAGTGCCGATATGCTGCTTTATTACATTGTTGTTTTTAGTAAAAATGTGTTATTTATTTGATATTATATCAAAATCGAGTTACGTTAAATAGTATTAATGAAATAATAGTGAAATCAATAACATAAAAAATACAAAAAGTTTTGAAAAACTTATGAAATTTCCGACACAAAATTCCAACTACATATTAATGTCTACATGTACAGAAACCATGATACGTTAAGCTGTCATTTACATGGTGTATATCACAAAATAAGTTTCAAAAAACAAGCAGGGTGCAAAACACTAGTGTAATATATTTAACATTCAGTATTTATCTTCTACACGGACATATCGCCGAAGAGGTAGGCAGAGGAACAACCAGGGCACCCACGACTAGCCGAAGACACTAAGTCCCACAATTGGGTACATATCCCGAGCAACATTTTTTTATTAGACAATTGGAAAACCCCAATTTTGTTTTTTGTTCGAACCCGGGACCTCATGCAGTCAAGTCCAACAACTGAACCGCTAGACCACAGAGGACTTAAACATACCTACCGGAATAGGGGTGTGACGAACCCATCACCCACTAGTGGAATGATCTAGTAATTGAGATATTTTGTGTTTGAAATATATTTAATCGTGTTTCGGTTTCCATGTTACTTTAATTAATATTGTGAACTATTAATAGTATATTTAGAAAATTATTGTTAATTGTCTGTTCTCAAAGATCTAGTTTTAGACGTTTGTGACGATGATACGGTATAATTGGAAGTATATGGCCATGAAACAAATTTTGAAGTAGAAATTTACGAGTTATGGCAGTTAAAAAATGTGTGAATCTTGATCATATTTTTTATCATAATACACCAATCATGATAAGATTACCATTATTTTACTTGATAGAAAAGGATTAGGTATCTTCACGCTCATATTCCCGAAGAGATAGGTAGAGGCACAACCAGGGCGCCCACGAATAGCCGAAGACAACAAGTTCCGCAATGTAATAGGAGGCAAGTCTATCGCCAAACCGGGCAAACTTCCAATCTCGAGCAACATTTTTTTATTGGAAAATTGGAAAAAACATATTTTCTTTTTGTTGTTTGTTTTTCAAATCCAACACCTAGACCGCTAGACCATAGAGGCGACAAAAGGATCACAAATCTTCAAAATTGATATTTCGCTTAATTCAAACTCAATATTTTTTTAATTATTTCGAGGATATATAGTTATATACTTCTATTTAATTTGAGTGACGTACGTGTTCAAATATTGATTAAATATATTTGTAAGTAATTAAATAATTTCCAGCATAACTTTAATCATAATATTTTTTCTACGTTGTAGTGCTTCTCGTTCAAATATCTATAGATCCAGGATATACTCACCTTAATTACACGTGTATTTCAAATAAAGAGAGATGTGAGCCAGAAACAAACAGTTCAAAACATGTGTAACCATTGTCTTATTACTTTAATCATAATTCAGTTGAACAAAGTATAAAACCAGCAATGAATTGAGAACATAATAAAATCCACAAACATTTCACGAGCTTGGTGGACGGTGAGGCATAATTGATTAAATTACAGTCGAGGTGAAAGCGATAGTATATTATGTTGAAAATTAGCTTTTCCTAATAACTAGCAAACTTAATGAAATTATTAATGTTTTATTTTTATATTCTGCTAAGACCATCATTGATTGAAGATATGCAAACTTTACTATTACTACCGGCTTTGGTCCGTAGATTTTATCCGTGCATTGAAGTAGTTGAATTTCCTCCAGCAATCCGTTATATCCGTCCGGAATAGGCTTAAGCCCTAGAGAGTCTAGACTATTCTTTATTTTAAGTTGCATAAAAACACAGGTGGTAACAAAATGTGATCATATTGTTTAATAATTTATCCTGAACAAACATTTTGAATACTTATATATGTATAATAAGTTAAAATACCTAAAATTAGATTAATAACCGTGTGTATAGGATCTGGGGATGAATAAGAACGGATGTTTGGGAAACTAAATTGAGTCCAAAAACAGACATTTCAGTCCATGAAACTACTAGAACTATTATAGTTTATATTCCTAAAAAAGAACTTATGTCAACTTCCAAATATTGCTGACTCTCTCTAATGTACTGGCCTC
This sequence comes from Calephelis virginiensis, assembly GCA_002245475.1. Classification (NCBI taxonomy): domain Eukaryota; kingdom Metazoa; phylum Arthropoda; class Insecta; order Lepidoptera; family Riodinidae; genus Calephelis; species Calephelis virginiensis. The sequence goes on along the minus strand of NJDC01013876.1, from coordinate 173,506 downwards.
TCTTTCAGAGTAGTGTGGAGTCAATTAACAAACTAAAAAGAGAAAGAGTAAATTGTGGTAGATTAAAAAGAGTAAGCCGTATTTGGAAACGACATCAGTTCTTTGTTTGGAGTCTATAGCTTAATGTTTCAGTCCCTGACTTGAAAATAAAGAAAATAAAAATACTGAAACATAAAGCTGGAAACATATCAGCTGCGGCGTACAGACGCGCCTTACAGCCACGACTGATATTAAGTGTGCATATGCCGTCCGCGGACGCTTACAGCTGACATAAACATCCAGCGCGCCAGATATCTTTCGGACGTCCGAACGTTCAAGGTCACGTCCGCGACTTACGTCCGATAGTTTGCAAGGCTCAGTGTACTTTCTAGAAACCCTGTAAGTCATTCTCGCATCCAATAGTTTGTTTCCAGTTTAACTCTCTATAAAGATTAACGGCCAAGTTACTAAGTTTAAAGTTACAATATGTAAATTAAATTATTAATTATTGCAACTCAAATATATTCATAATTTCAATTTTTAAAATATTTTTAAAATATAAATGAGATTGAAGCAAGAAGACATTCAAATTTATAAAACAACGAACAAATCAAACCGAAGTAATAACGTATTTAAATATTACCCTAGCACGATCTAGTTACATCTCGACACGTCAAACGTGAGCTGCGAGTGACGTACAGCGATTCGAATTCCCTTTGATCATGCCGAAACGAGCATTAACCTAAAGACATTATCTTCAAACTGGTTATCTACATTATCTTCAAACTCGTTATCTACATTATCTTCACATAACTAATCTTATTATACACATAAACTTTACTCTGTGGTCTAGTGGACCGATTTTGGCTTTATCTATATGAAGTCTCGGGTATGATTCTTGGGTCAGACAGCTCAAAATATGTTTATTCCGTTTTCTAATAAACACAACAATGTTTTTGTTAATTTTAAATTGATATTGAATAAGTTCCCAGTTCGAGATAGGTTTGCCATGTATTATTGTGGGATTAAAACACAATCGGAGGTGCGGTAGTTATACCTCTGCCTACTTCTTTTGGGAACGGGCGTGAAAATGCTTTTATACCAACCAGACAATAGCTTTTAAAATGGTCGCGATAATAAAATAATAAAAAAGTAGGCCACATGAAGACTGCCGCGCAACATCCGCGTTAATGCGGCACGTCGTATTGGAGTTGCTCCTTCAAAATGCCTCGGATCGTCCAAATGTGCGCTATCCCTAATTCAGCATTTGCAAACCAAACCTACCCCTGTCCTCCTGTATTTGCCCAAGCGTGTCTAGTTCGACTTCCCCTGTATATTGATAACACAAATATTTATTCATCGTTAGTCAGACTCCTAAACAAATAAACGAAACTATTTATTTATTTTGGAAGTTTACTTGCTAGGTGTGTCCAAACAATATTTTTGCATAATTAGTGATAGGTTATAGAAAATTATGATATATTTATACGTATAAAAAAAGTTAATATAGTTAATAAATGAAATTTTTTTTACATAATGATAAAGGGCATTCATTATCCGGTGTTTCGGTTATGTGGAAAGAATGGCAGATAAAAGATTGACAAAACAGATGTGCAATGCGAATGTGGATGGATGTAGTTACAGGGAGAGATCTAGGTTGACATTCCACGATCAAGTTGATTAGGATTTAAGTTTTCTCTTCGGCTACCTACGTTTTAACTACATTTAAAAATCAATGTGCCGGATAAAAGACGGTTTCAATAAATATTGTGAAGTTTATTTTCGTTTTAGTAAACTTGAATTTTCCATGATTCCCAACCCACTTAAAATTCTAATTATTTTTGTGGTTCTCTGAAGCTTGTGAATGACAGGCGCCGTCACGTAGCTACTAAGCGTATTTTAAAGTAAACTCCTTAAATTATGATTTGACTTGCAATTTTTTCGCATATCGCTCGCCTGAATTCGGGATCAAGGTAGTGTACCAGACTTAATTCTGATCTAACATAGACACCATAATAAATAGTTTATAAAATAACGTTATATTTTTCCCTATCATAAATAAGTTTTTAAGAGCACCATTGCGCTATGTCTCATGAAATCTTATTCCAGTACGGTACCATAATTTTGCCTGAAGAGGTCACTGACTTGGCGGTAAGGCCGCCATTTTGTATCTTTTAGTTTGCTATTCGTTTAATTGGTGGTGGTTTGAATTTGGTGCACATTAGAAAGTAATTGTTATTGCTGCAATTTGTATATTAAACATGAATAAATAATCGATTTTTACGATACATATATATAACCTGTTTAATATTTAAATTTGTAGGTTAGCGCTATAACGTTATTTACATTTAATAATAATTTTATTTCTCATGTAAATTTAAACTTCACTAATAATTAACAAAATAAATAGCGTATCTTATGACTTTGTTTTTCAAGTTAACGTTTTGGATGGTCTATCTTCTATCAATCTACTTGGTCAACACAATTTGAGCTTGAATCTTTTAAAGGCATTTTCCTTAAAAAATTTAAAAATTTTCATAATTGTAAGGTTGGTGGGATAGGTCACTTCGTCGCCAAATATCACAGCTTCAAGTTTTTTTGTCGAAGAATTAAAGCTAACATTTTAATAGGAATCTTACGACTACGAAAATGTGTTTTTCTAATTACTGTAAATAATTAAATGCGAAATAACCGTTAAAGTTGAGATGCAGATAAAATTTCGTCACCATAATCCTAGTTTTATACACATTTAAAGATACCAAAATGCGGAAAGCTGCCACTTCTATTACCTACTCTTGCTTACCGCTATAGGTTTTGCTGTCAGTTTTACCCGTGAAATTATATTACTGCTTCAGGTTACACTCCTAACAAAGGCCTGAATATTCGAGAAGTTATTTGCAACAGAGAGTTTTATGATGTCAATTACCAAGTTCAAAATGACTGATACATTGAAATAAAATTAAATGAGATGTGGCTGGTATTTGGTAATGACATCAGGTTTTTGTTAGGAATGTAACCTCCGGTAGTAATACATCTTCATGATTTTACCACAGTTCGTGAATTGACTGACGGATGACATAGCGTGTAAGGACAAATTGATGACTGACGGATAACTTTGCGTTTAAGGACAAATTGATGTCTGATGGATAACTTAGCATTTAAGGACAAATTGATGACTGACGGATAACTTAGCGTTTAAGGACAAATTGATGACTGATGGATAACTTAGCGTTTAAGGACAAAATGACGACTGACGGATATGTGATGTATGATGCCGATAACATTAATTTACCATCATTAAAAACTGTCAACATAACCTACCATGTTTACGTACTGTAAGATAGCGAATAAATATTAATAAAATGTTATCTCACCTGTATCTCTGAGTTGCAGAGAGCCGACCTTGGTAGTAAGGTAGCCCTTGATAGAGCTAGCAACGCGCGAGGGCGAAGCGGCTGCGGCGCCGCCCCGCAGCGCGCCCTGCAGCCGCCCAAGCAGGGCTCCGCTCTCGTCCTCCACTGTAGCAGCCCTGGGGCGGCGCCCCACTCGTGGATTACCAAAAAACTATAAATTTCCTTATTCCCAAATAGTAAATTTAAACTGTATATAATTTTCAGCCAGTGCGTATAATCTTGTATAACTAAGGCTATCAGTGCATATTTTGATATGTATCGATTGCAAGTTTTGTAGGCTTTTCAGAGCTCGCTCATGGTGCGCCACTCCTTTCTGTAACAAATGAAATTAACTTGGTTACAAAAGCATTTTTCTTTTTAGGGTTCCGTACGTCGAAAGGATAAATGAAACCCTTAAATGATATAATAACAATTTCATTTCTGTTTGTTTTTCTGCCAACTACTGTCCTTTTTTAGTTAAGTTAGATTTTTGTGCAATACACAAAAATATAACTTCTAAGCTAACGTAATCAAAAGCTGCAGCCATTCAACGCACTAATTTCTGCAAATTTTCGATTTTGCAAGGGAATCAAAACCCACAAAGTACTTCTGGTGAACTCAGAATCTTATACTTTGTTACGAAGTACGTCCTATAGCACAGATAAATAAAGAAAAATTGAAAAAAGCTTATATTTATAGTTACATCATATAATAAAATGTGGTGACGGGTGAACTTATACTAATAAACCTACATGTTTGTACGGCACCGTCGATGAGCGAGTACGACTCGCACTTGGCAAGACTATCCAAAACCAGCGCATTTATATGAAAAAACTAAATAATCTGATTGGAGCTAAGAAGATCTGTTAAAATCGTGAATAGTATAAATTTGTACAAAAACTTGTGCTGGAAATATTTGAAAATATGCTAAGATTCTTATTACACTTAACCCTAAAAATACTAATACTAATATTCTTATCATTTTCTCGGTTAGTTTTGCGAAACGAAAAGTTTCTTCTATGACCTTTGCTGGAAGGCGTGATTACAACTGTCTGGATAGTACTTTAAAGTGCAACAATTAGGGCCTGGTTTTTTTATTGTCTAAAGGGTTTTGTTAAACCAGTTAGTTGTAACTCTTTGTACAACTAAAGCCATCAAGAAACAACTCATTCAAATAAGTAAAAAGAATTTGAATGGCATAAAGCAGTAAAGCAGCAATGCTTCTACTGATTGTAACAGACTGTGGTCTTTAAACACCACAGATTTTTTATGTTAGAGGTAGCGAACTAGCACACAGCTCTCCTGATGGTAAGAGACAAACATAGCCTATAGATATTACAGGTGCGTCACTCTCCTGAGGCCGTCATTAAAGGTCTATTGTTCAAGTCTATTACCCTACCCTTCAGACCGGAACGTGACAAAGTAATAATAGCAGCAGGAATTTCGGTAGATCCCTTCTCGAGCAAATTGCTGCACATTACTCTACCTTAGGTGATGACCTCTGTGTCTAGCGGTCCGGCGTCGGACTTAAATTCTTGAGGTCTCGGGCTCGATCCCTGGATCGCGCAACAAAAAAAATAGAAATTGCATATTTGCAAATTTCTAATATAAATAATGTTGCCCGGGATTGGATATGTGCCCGGTTGGCGCTAGCTTGCCAGCTATCACATCGTGGGACCTAGTATATTCGGCTAGTCGTGGATGCCCTGGATGCTTCTGCCTCTGCCTAAATTTTAACCTGTGCAAGCGCCTGATAAGGAATAGGTAAGGTGGTGGATCCCTACCCTAGAAAGTTGCTGAACAAAACTCTGCCATTAGTGGTCCTGATGTTATACATGATGTTGCATTTGCCAGCGTCTTACGAGTTGTCAGGAGGAGAGGCATATATCTACACAAACAACACGGACTACCACGGAGAAATGTTGGATGTAAAATAAAAACAAAAAAGGCCGTTCATACCAACCGAGATAATTAACCAAGAAAAAGGTGACATCATCATATATGAAGTCAGTACATGTATGGCCGAGCGTTGTTCGTTTATTTTATACAACATTTTTTCAATTGTTTGAAAAATGAAACCTAATTAGATCGATTTATCACCCCCTAAATTTCATGTAAGTCGTTGGAGCCGTTTCCAATATTCTGGAATACAACAATATTTAATATTATAAATTTTATATCTTACAATACAATAACTCTTTATTGTGAAAAGATATAAAGCCAGGATTCCGGGATCCCGGTCCTTCTATAGACCCGAAATCTTCGGGACTAAATTCCTTAAGCCCTGGGATTTTCGGGGTCAATAAACGAATCATTTTTTTTTCAAAATGATTGCATGATACGAAACGCACTTAGTTTACGTCATGTAAAGGATAGCGCACATCTAAGCGGGGCGGAGCCCCGGAGTAACAGAAATGTACCGGCGGTCGGCACATTTCTGTTACTCATTGCTAAAGAGAGAGTAAATAATAGAGAGATGGCTCGACGTTAAAATCATCAAGTATGGAAAGTGGCACCTCTAGTAGTTGTCTTACGAAAGTTTAGCCATAAAATGTCATATGTGTTCTATTCACAATAACGATATCGTAATCTTAAGTGACTGTAAGCCGCATCAGGGAAAGCGCGCGGGGTGCCTCGCGGATATCTGCGGCGATGCATTCCGACACAGTGTTTCTTGTTCCACACAAAATTTATGAAAGCGAGCTAGGTGGATTATTGCGCTGCGATGCGCCCCGTCCGGGCAAGTCCAAATGTGCGCTATCCTTAAATGTAGCACTCCGCATCACGTAAGTTATTAGTATATTACATTCAAAATTATGTTTATTTAAAGTAATTGGAACTATTTGATGGTGGCCAAATATGGATGTACAGCAAAATGTAAATGTTGTCTAGCAATTTTAAAAACTTTGGGACGAACCACTAAAAGCTTCTGTCAAAATTTAAAATTAGAGTATTTACTGTAAAACCAACAATATCGATATCGATTTTTCAATGCAGTGAAGAGCCGCCTTTGAATAGAAAATCTACTTCTATAGTGAATTTTTTGTACATATTGACACATTGAACTACATTTTGGACCGAATGACAGCTGTAATGGATTCCCTGAAAGCAGCAGAAGAAGCAGGCTCTGAGATGAAATGTTAGATGCATCATTATTTCTTTGGTCATACTTTCACAATTTAAACAAAGCTCAAGTACAGAAAGTTAATATTTTAATATTACTTTGAGAAATAAGTCTCACTAATTACTATAATTATAACACATTATAACAATTGTAACTGATAAGTATTGTAAAAAATAGGCCTAAATAATGACTGACTAATTTGAAGAACCGTAACAGGTTTATGAGTTTAGACTGACTGATTTACAAGTAAATATGTGGCAAGTAGTTATCCACTAATATAGTATTTGTCATAATGTGAAAATGATGCGTTAACCTTATTGTTTTTTTAATATTTTAATTTATTTGTTTTTGGTTAAGCATAAATAAATAAATATCCCTGGACAAGTTACACAAATTGAATCTAACCCCAAAGTAAGCAAATTATATGCTTGTGTTACGGGTGTTAGTCAACGATACTATTACATAGAAATATTTAAATAGATACCAGAATACATTTAATAAACACCCAGACCCGGAAATGCAGACATCTAAATGTTTATCACACAAATGCCTGCCCCCGTCGGGAATCGAACCCAAGCCTCGCGGTTCGTCGATGCAGTTAGGCGAGTACGCTAGCCACTCGACCAACGAGGCGGAACGAAGAGAAAGCTTTTTGTCAGTGTTTTTAATTCCCAAAGAAAATATAAATAAAAATGGGTTATTGGATATTTTCGATTTCTTTTTGTACGCTTCCTTCAAATCTCGGGACTGTCCCGGGATTATCTGCGCCCAATCCCGGAAGCCCGCGATTGAAAAAAAATGCCTGGGATTATATCCCTTAATTGTGCACCAAATACATATAAACTACAAATACATCAGAAAAACTTCTTCTGCTTCGCTAAGCCAGCGATGTCTTTCAGGCAACCCAAGGGATATATGAGTAAAATGTGTGAATCCTATAAAATGCATCTAACACTACATAGAATATATTATCATCCTAAAAGCAGAAGTTTGTTTTAATACATAATTTATATTATAATCTATCAACACCAATAGCTAATTGTTACATGATTGGTTGCTTTTTATAATTACATGATCGAAAACGATGACGTCACTTTTTCTTTATCTCGGTCACATTACAATTACAATGTAAGAGCAGGAAGTAGTTTTACAACTGTCATTTTATTGACTGAACAATAACATCGTAGAGAGATATTTTTTCCTTTTAGAAATGTAACGTTTTGGTGCGCGAAACGGAAGTCATAAAACGAGAGCGTTTCCTTAGCCAAGATGGCGACCGGAAGCTCCTAGAGGAGCTACTTCCGGTTGCAGACATCCGAAAGTCCTTAACTTGAGACGTAATTTTTGTTTAAGACTATATATGCGGAGCTTTAGGACTAATCACTATAATTTTACTACACTTTTAATGAAACTTACTTGATTTTTTTAACAAAACGTACCTAAAATAATGTCCAACGACAAAGTCGTAAGCTCAAATATTGTTTTTTTTTTAGTTATTGAATTATAAGTCAGAACTTCTTTTTTTGTAACATCCTATTTCCTATTAATATTATAAATGCGAAAGTTTGTAAGTATGGATGTATGGATGTTTGTTACTCTTTCACGCTCGAATGGCTGAACGGATTTGTCTGAAATTTGGAAGACAGATAGATTGTGACCTGGATTAACATATAGGCTATTTTTAATCCCGATCGCACACCGGAATTCTGTGAAAACGCGGGCGAAGCCGCAGGTAGCAGCTAGTTAAGTACTATAATTAAAAATATTTTTTTTCTTAATTAAGTATTTTAAAATTTTAAAACCGCGCCTCATGTATGACCCTTATATTAATATCTTCACGCCCGTATGCCCCAAAAGGCAGAGCTATCAGAGCACTTGGGATACCGAAAGTACTACTCTTACAGTATACTAAGTATACCCACATTCCCGTTTGAGTCCAGCTCTTTTTCCTACCCCCATACTGACAGTGTCTTTTTGTTAGGGTGGGGCAGCTGGAAGACTTTTACATTAGACCTAAAACTATGGTATTTTCTTTTGTTTCTTACTATCAAGAGAGCTGTGTGCAAGGGCGTCGCCAAGGGGGCGCAAGAGGGGCAGCTGCCCTCCCCTAGAGATTCTAAAAAAAATGATAAAACACACAACAAACATAAACAGTATTATGTGTTTAACTTGACTAAATCGATTATTTTAATACTTTTTCTACTAGTTTGCTACTATTTAGAGAGAAATGCAAGGCAATTCAAAAAATCGAAGGCAGGAGGCTCCAGATTGAACCTACAATGTAAATTTTTCTCAATCTCCGTATCAACTTGGCATCTAGACCATCGGCTGCCGACGCTCTTGGCTGTGAGCATGTTCGCTGTTGTTTTGCCTTAATTTTCAATTTGGTGAAAGTAGGTAGATTCAAATTAAAACTAATATGTGGTGAAATTAGTCACGAAATATGATTAACTATTTAGTTTCGGATAAGTTATAATGGCAATCAAATTTATCATCAAAATCTAAACTCCAAACTTGAACCACAGACCAACCGTGAGGCTTGTGTTAGGCTTCCGATGGGGGCAGACATTTGTGTGATAAACATCTAGATGTTTATTAAGTGAATTATGGCATTTATGTAGTTTCTAAGTCTACTGAATAGAATAGACCATTTGCCTCTTTTCTAGGCAGCTAGTAAGAAGTAAGAACACTGGTATATAAGTCATTACCAATTACACCACTGATGGTAAAGTCAGCACCACCTTGTTTGGATAGGAATCCACCGCCTTACCTATTACTGCTGGCATAGACTGTCATGTTTCTGTTCAGAAGGTAGGGTACCTAACCAGTAAACTTAGTAGGCCTAACACTCCAGCCACTAGATAGCCACGCACCTACTACATATTATATGGTGTCTATAGGCGACGGTTATCTCTTACCATAAGAAGAATTGTATGATTGTTCGCTGAACTCTCACAAAAAAAAATATGTTTTAGTATCGTTGACTAACTTTTATATGTAACACAAGCATAGGTCTAAAACTCTTATGTTGGATTTAAATTAAATTTATGTGATTAATTCGGGAATATTTATTTATTACTAGCGGACCCGGTGAACTTTGTAACACTTGACATACTCGTACTTAAAACTCTAAGTTTTAGCCCTGATGATGCTGTATAAGCGAAACCGGTAGGCTACTAATTACAAAGTACCTAATAAATTATAAGTGATAAGTAAAACAGTACAAGTGTTTCTTTCTTTAAAAATATGAATATTTGGAAGTTTTACCAAGCGCCTACGATGGAAAATATCAAATATACTCGTATATAAGCTATTAAATGTTCGTCTGGATTGAAGCATTGTTTCACCTGTTTTTCCTGGAATTTTCTCGGTTAAAAATAAATGAATTTGCACATTCATTAAACATTGTGTTGTCTGTCTGTTTGGGAAAATCTTCCTATTATAAAAGAAACGTACGTCTATTGTTCAAAACTAGATAAAATGTACTATATTAGTTTTTTTATAACTTGGACGTAAAATTGGGTTTACATACATTATAATAATGATAAGGTTTACAGATACTTTTTTATGTTTATCGGTTAAGAGAGTTGGTTAGAAAAACGACTTAAATTTTGGGTATATTATGGCCAGTTAGGTTATTAAAATTAGTGGCATAGGAACGGAAATCTTTTTATTGTAACTAAAATTGTTTATTTTATCCATATTTATATTTCGACTCACAAGCTTTTGCTCGGAACTTCATCGTACAGTTTCATACAATTTTTTATCCCCAATTTTACCCTTTTTAACAAAATCCATTTAATTGTCTTTAAAGAGTGTCAGTCAGTCATTTTTTTCTACCTAGTTTTGACTTTTAGCAAGTTGATTTTGAAGTAAATGTAGTATTTTTACGACGACTAAAAATATACTTATTATTTTTAATTTTAAATTTAAATAGTAAATGACTAGTAACGGTGTGAAGATATGTATGTATGTATGTATGTATTGAATAAACTTATTGCATATTATATTTATTGTGATAAATTGGTTGGTGTACTAGCTACCTCCTGCGATTTTACCTGCGCTTTAACCATATCTTACCTTTAAATTTTTTCAAATAGCATTACCCAAAATTAGAGTGAAAAATAGAAAGATATTTTAAAATCGAACTAAGCTTGGTTCCAAAACTAAGCACATTAAACGCCTTATATAATTTAAATTAGTATAATTAAGATACAACTGTGTAAATTTACCATTATTAAAACAAACTTTTGCTAAACAATGTTGGGCGGTGGTCGGTATGCTCATGAATAGGTATATATGTGTTAGGACTGTATTATAAATATAATGAAAAGACTAGATAATATTATTTATAAATAACTAGAAAATGAATACTATTTCTTCGCTTTCCTCAAATATACATCTATTTACAAAAAAAAAAATATTTAAAAACTATATATTTTTATTATACTTAAATTATTAGTTAATATATTTCGTTATCTTAAGTACAATAATCGATATATTTCACTATCTTCCTAAAATCCTAAAAGTAAGGAAGTAGAAAACCTGCATCGATATACCACTCGATAATTTCATCTCTGTCGCACACACCAAAACATCTACCCACTCACTCGCACACTACATACATTACGCAATACTATGTTATATAACACTATGTATCAAAACTACATGGCACTTTTACCACAAACGTAACACGGTTTAAAAAAAGAATTTCAAAATAAGTTTAAATTTAACGGTTTTCTAAAATTAAAAAATGGCCGATAAGTGAAAAAATTCATATTAACCTTAGGTTTTGATGCCCTGAGCTTGGCACACCTGGGATTCGCGAGCCCAGACTGCCGAGCTTTGCTTAACCCAAATAAAAGCCTCACGCGTCATGCGCAAAGCCTCGTTTCCCCATTGGTCCCCATCCCATTGTGACGTCATTAATCAACCACCAATGGGAGCATCCTGAAATTTTCACGTAGGTATAGGAGAGAAATGGGTCGATCGCTAAAAATAGGCCCTTGAGCATAGAACAACGGTCGATATTCCTCGGTCCCAGCGTTCATCCCAACTCGGATCGTTCGAATGCTCCACCTACTCGCAGCTTTTCAATCGACCAAATGGTATTACTCAGTTAGATTTACGCATTTTATAGCGGAAATCTGTTGGTGAAATCTGTGTTATCCTTTGCTAGTTTTTTCTCCTGAATGGCTAGGTTTGGAAACAGAGGTAGTGTACGGTAGAAAGGCTTAAATTTATTCACGTTTTAAAATTGTTTATATTTCAAAATTCGAATTGTAATAAATATAAAACGAAATTTTTTGTATGAACATGAAAACATTATGTACACAATTAAATAGTTATTTTTACATGCATATATATAGAATATTTGCACACCACAATGTGTTAGAATATGTTGGAATGCTTAAATGGTTTTGTAACAACTTCAACACGCATATTCCACAAATAAATTCTTTCTTTGGAAAAAGCTTAGAATACCTTGTTAAATAATGTCAAAGATCAGTGTTACAAGTTTTCGTTTTAGTAACGCGCAGTAAAAGTACAAAAAAATTACTTCAATATTATTATCACCTGTTAATTAAAGTTGAGTATTTTAGATTTCCCAGGGAGTCATCAGATCTAGACTTAGCAATAATAGAACCACTTTGGAATTAGGTATTTTTAAAATAAAAAAAGAATTTTCAAAATCGGTTTACGATGGAGAAGTTAACTAACATATATAAAAAAACTAGCTGCTCCAGCGAACTTCGTTTCACCTGTTCAGTTTGTATGTAAAAAAATTAATGTTTTAAGCTATGTTTTCATCAATTTTCAACCAAATCTGTTCAGCAGTTTTTGAGTTATAAATAGTGCAACTAACACGACTTTATTTTGTATAGTAAGTCGGTTAAAATCTGATTCAAATACATTGTCAAGTTATCAATGTACACAGAAATAAGAATTATTAGAAATAACTCAAAATATCATCAAACTAATATAGGATTCATTCATATTCCTATTTCTACTCCTATTCCTAAGACAGGAATACTTGTGCTTAAAAGAAGTGTCCCAACCCTGGATTCTATATCATTATTTAAAAAAAATTATCTTCACGCCCATATCCCCGAAGAAGTAGGCAGAGGCACAGCTAGGGTACCCACGACTAACCGAAGATACTTAGTCCCACAATGTGATAGATATCGCCAACCGGGCACATATCCAATCCCAAGCAACGTTATTTTTTTTAGAAAATGTTCACTTTCTAATTTTTTTTGCTATTTAGATATATGATATAAATTAGTGTAGGTTTTTGAAAATCTTCGTTATATGTTACAATAAAGCAAACAGGTGGCAGATGATTAGAGGCAACCCTTGTCTTTTGTTATTATATATTGAGACCATGAGGATTAATGTAAAGTTGAAAAATGACGTAAAAAGGTTTGTCAGAGTATGTGTGTTAAAAAGTTGTTATAACTATTTAAATTATGCGTTTTGGCTTTACATTTTTTACTCTTTTTACACTTTATACTTTTATTTTTAAATTGGCTGACCTAATTTAAATTTAATCGAAATGATTAATTATGTAATAACTCTATATAGATATCTTTAAAATACATTCGGATTACCGAAGCTTGACAAATGTAGCCGAAGCGCATACTTTAAATAGTACTACTGTACTTTATTTAAGGACTCCAATTTACTCACACACACCTTTACCACATTGTGGTGTACAAATATTTTAATATTAAAAAAATATATGTATTTTCATATTAATTTCTTTATATTCATAACAAGTTAATTAATCACAAACAATTGAAAATGAAAATAGTCCAACCAACATTGAATATCAGTTTTTCAGCTTATAAAATAATGAAATTTGACGATACACTGTACCACTAAAAGGTATTTAGTATTCGCCTCTGTGGTCTAGCGGTCCGGCGTCGGACTTGACACCTTAAGGTTCGATCTCCGGGTCGTACTTTAAAAAATAGAAAATGTGTATTTAAAATTTTCTATTAAAAAATAACGTTGCTCGGATTGGATATATGTCCGGTTGGTGATAGACTTGCCACCTATCATATTGTGGGACTTAGTGTCTTCGGCTAGTCGTGGATGCTCTGGTTGTGCGTCTGCTTATCTCTTCGGGGATATGGGCGTGAATATACTTTACTTTAACATGTACATTTATAAGTTCACTATAAAGTTATTTTAAGTCCTCCGTGTTGGTCTGAGTCTGAAGTAGTAGAATACTGAGTAGAATAGACCATCTGTCTCTTTGCCAGGCAGCTCATAAGAGGCGAGCATAGGTAAAATAGATCATCACCAACAAGACCAAGACCACTGGCAGTAGAGTGCTGAACATCAACTTGCTGGGTTGTAATTGCCTTACCTATTCCTACCGACATAATGTCTCTGACCAAGGGCGTCGCAAGGGGGGGGCAAGAGGGGCAGCTGCCCTCCCCTAGAGATTCTAAAAAAATGATAAAGCAAACAGTCTTATGTCTTTTACTTAACTTGATCGATTATTCTAGTACTTTTACTACTAGTTTGCTACTATTTAGTCAAAAAGTCGAGGGCATGAGGCTCCCGATTGAACCTACAACGTATATTTTTCTCAATCTCCGTATCAACTTGCTCCCACCTAGGCCATCGGCTGGCGACGCTCTTGTCTCTGACATGTCCCGGTCTGGGTATGGTCGCTGGTTTACTTGGATAATTGGCCTAGCACTTCGGCAACAGGATTACGTTTCACCTATAACATCTATGGTGTCTATAGGACACGGTTATCTCTTACTATCAGGAAACACGTATGCTTAAGAAAGTAAATATATTATTATAATATCATTTATGTAATAATACATATCTATAATATATTATTTTTAATCACAATTTCTTATTAGAAGTTAAGCTTGAATCGGATTCAACGCGGGCGGGACTTGGCCTGTCTCCAGATCCACTTCATCACACACCACTCGCTGGCGCTTCACCAACTTGCCACTTTTTAATCACTTGACCTGTATTCATTCATTCATTCGATCAATACCTTGTATCTTAATAAATGTCATCTGTATACTTCTAATAACATCGAACAATAGACATGTCTGTACATTATTGAAGATATTTAAAAATATCTATATACTATTATTGAATATTATCAATATATAAAAATAACATTATATACTGCCATGCTTCTAAGCTCAAAAAAATATTTAAATATAACAAGTCTGTTATAATAATGAATCAATACTTACGAGGGCCATTCAATAAATTTTTAGCCTAAGAAAAAATAAAGAAAATTTTGAGACAGTAAAGATTTATTTTTCAACATAGTCTCCTTTCAATTCAATACACTTGGACCAGCGATGCTCCAACTTTTTTAACCCGTCAATTAAATACAATTTCCCGAGGTCTTCAAAATAGGCCTCTGTGGCGGCGATGACCTCATCATTCGACCCAAATCTTTTGCCGGCGAGTGACTTATTCAGATTTGAGAACAAGAAAAAGTCGCATGGAGCCAAGTCTGGAGAATACGGTGGATGACAATTTGGCCATGACAACGGCGGAGGTGTGAGCCGGCGCGTTGTCGTGGTGGAACAGCACTTTTCTTTTTGCCAAATAGGGCCGTTTTTTTTTCAATTCGGCGTAAAATCTGCCCAATAAGTCAGAATAGTAGATCCCCGTGATTGTTTTACCCTTCTGGAGGTAATCGATGTAAATCACATCTTTTGAGTCCCAAAAAACACTGGCCATCACCTTTCCTGCCGATTGAACAGTCTTCGCCTTCTTTGGAGCACGTTCGCCGGGTAAAGTGACTGTTTCGACTGTTCCATGGTATCTGGTGTGTACCAGTGAACCCATGTTTCATCGACGGTCACAAAACGACGCAAAAACTCCGCCGGGTTGCGTTGAAACAGCGCCAAACATGTCGCCTTGCGTTGCGCTTGTTGTCTGGTGTGAGCAAACGCGGCACCCATCACGCCGACAACTTTTTCATACCCAATTCTTCGTGCAGGATATGATGCACTGTCCCATCTGCGATGCATACAGTCTCAGCTATCTCGTGAATCTTCAGTCGCCGGTCTGCCAACATGAAATCGTGGATTTTTTTTACGTTTTCTTCTGTAGTAGCCGTTTTCGGTGCACCTGGGCGTGGCTCATCAAAAACCGACGTGCGGCCACGACCAAACTCGTTGAACCAATTTTTGACGGTCGCCATCGAAGGAGAATAGTCATCGTACACAGCATCCAAGCGCTCTTTGATTTCGCTGCGCGTTTTCCCTTCCAAAAACAAGAATCTAATCACCGAACGATATTGTTCTTTTTCCATTTTTGCAAAACCGACCGACACGCTCGCTTCCAAAGGCTGTCAAAACAAAACAAATGAAGGGAAAAGACTGAAAACTACTTGATAGACTGCAAAAAGTATTTACTGCACGATAGTAAAACTCTTTTGTAACAACAACGCCATAGGGCGATGAGACTAAGCAATTATTGAAGGCCCCTCGTATATCTGCTATTGTCCTGTTGCTCGCTGTTGTCGTGTGCCGTTTCAAGGGTAAAATAGCTGGTAGACTTGCCCATGTATTCTAAGATAAGCATACAAAGTATCTTCACGCCCATATCCCCGAAGAGGTAAGCAGAGGCACAACCAAGGCACTCACGACTAGCCGAAGACACTAGGTCCCAATGTGAAAGGTGGCAAGCCTATCGCCAACCGGGCACATATCCAATCCCGGGTAACTTTTTTTATTATAAAATTGGAAAAAACACATTTTTTTTGTTGCCCGACCCGGGATTCGAACCGGGACCTCATGAAGTCAAGTCCAACACTTGGACCGCTAGACCACAGAGGCGTAATATAGAGAAACATTAATACATCCACTGTGTTTGTTGATGACGGTCGTCTCTCACCATTAGGGGACCACTTGCTTGTTTGCTTAAATCTATATCTATAAAAGAAAGTCGTATTAGTTACACTTTCTATAACTCAAGAACGGCTGCACCGATTTGGCTGAAGATTTGATGATAACGTATCTTAGAACCAGGAGACGGACATAAGATACTTTTTATTCCGATAGATTGTGAGGGAACTAGGAAAAACAAAATTTTATTTTTTCCATACAAACTGAACGGATAGAACGAAGTTCACCGGAGCAGCTAGTACAAGATAAAAACCATTTTGCAAGTACTGCAACTTATAGCTAGGATCTAAGGCTACGTGTGTAAATCTACCTCCTACTGCTACTGCTACTACTACTACTACTCAAAGACCGTACATACAATCATGCTTAATACGCCTTTTTTTTGAAAATGACATCTTTACCAACCTCGCGGTTTTTAGAATCTATACTTGCTATCATCGGCACTTGGTGGAATTCCATTGTATATACACGTTTTTTTGGAGGACCATTTAGTATATGGTTTATGTGAAATTTGCATAAAATCAGTCGAATGGTTTTTCATTTATCACATTTTTTGTAACAAATGAATTCGATACATGGCGGATCATTTTAATAATGGGTATTTTTCAGTCAAATTAATTTTTTTTCAGATAGGGATTGTCCTGTCATAATGAAACTTTTTTCTGTTGTTTTTTTCTTTTTTTAATTTTTGTTTTTAGTTAATTTGCCCATTTCTGAGGCCGGCTAAGACCTTTAGGCCACGCTGCCATGTCTTCCTTATTAATTATTTCTTATACAGTCATTAGTCACATGTCTTCCATATTAATTATTCTTATACAGTCATTAGTCACTATTATAAAGTCACTTAGGGTCTTGAGTAAAGCGGTGGTCACTTTACACAAGCTCACTTTGGAAGATTTGGCGGCAGCGAGGAAATTCACGATACACTAATTTCTTCATGATTATTTCATTTGTGCACTTTCACTGAACAAAATTAACTAATTCCCACCTAAATTAACTAATTTTACTTATAATTTTGCACTTAATTCAATAATTATTGTGAAAAAATTAAGATCATCTTCATTCACGAAGGCGCCAAAACTCCTTGTTTTTTCCTTTTTTGTTTTGTTGTGTTATGTCATTCATACGGTCAATTATTTGTTTAATGACATTTTTATATATACATTTTTTAATATTTCAGTTTATACGTAGCGAAGCACGTACCAGGCCGCTAGTATTAATATGAAATACCAAACTTGATGTTGTCTATAGATTCTCTTTTACGTCTTGTATAGTCGCATTCCATATTATGCACTTGTACGAGTACTTTTATTAAGCTACTAGATGCTTCCGTGAACTCCGTACCAATCGTTTAGTTTGTGTAAGAAAAATTAAAATGTTGGTTTTTCTTGTTTCGTCACAGTCGAACGAAATAAAAGTATCCTATGTCCTACCTATCAATTTTTGGCAAAATCGTTCTTGAGTTATAAATAGTGTAACTAACAAGACTTTCTTTTTTTTTTTGCTTCGAAATAATTTTGTTCGTGGAAATTTGCAGAAGAGAGAATAGGCTAGCGTACACGCCTAACTACACTGAGCAACCGCAAGGAACGGGTTCGATTCCCAACGGGGCAGGCATTTGTGTGATGAACATTTAGATGTCTGCATTTCCGGGTCTAGGTGTTTATAAATTTTATACTGGTATCTATATAAGTATTTTTTTACATAAGAATCGTTGATTATTACATAAGCACATAGTTTGGTTACTTTATTATACAAGACGTAAGTTTATATTAAACATGTCAGTGGTAATAAATTACGGGTTAACATTAGCGTTGGGCCCGCGGGACCAACTTGCCGCCTGTACGATATTTCCGAGCAATTCATCAATTAAGGCTGTTGCAACTTGTACGATAGTATGGATATTTGTTGCCTCTCATGGTTCAATGTAAAAAACAGGCCAAGATCGGGTCGGACTCACCTAGAACTAGGTTTTGTAGGATCCATCATAAATAAGAAGTAGGAAGTAATATTTGTCTAAATGACCTAATATACCCATCATTTTTATTACTCATTTTCACCAGCAAACAATTGTTTTTTTGTTTGTATAAATGACAAAGTTATTACAACTGTTCAACATATTTTTCTAAGGTAAGTTTTCGCTGAAGGTTTTCATTGGTACAGTAGAATTTTTATTATAAGATTTCTCACTTTCTTATTTTCAACTTTAAACCATTTTGTCAGTATTAAGTGTTTCGAAATCCTCACATCAATTCTTAAGACATGTCCCTAGTGATCGCTTATGTTAGTTTTGTTAAATTATTTATCAGTAGACCCCCTTTTTAATTATAATATATAAAGTCAGAGTATTTTTGTTCAAAAATAGTAAAGCCTCTGTGGTCTAGCGGTCCGGGTGTTGGACTTGACTGCATGAGGTCCCGGGTTCGAATCCCGGGTCGGCCAACAAAAAGAAAATTG
>NJDC01013876.1:134251-147394 GCA_002245475.1 Calephelis virginiensis | reverse complement strand
TTTAGATAGTAGTCATAAGTAAATTAATTTTAGGCACACGAAACTACTCTGTGTAAAACTAGTAAACAACAATAAAGGCTTTTTATTTTTTATTTTATTTTATTTTTTATTTAAATGTATTGCCCTAAACTCAATACAAAGTTGAAGCCGAATAAAAGTTAGTTCTTATTTGACAAAACTAAAATTGAAAAGTTCAACATAAGATAACTAATAAATAAATAGACACCAGAATAAATTTAATAAACACCCAGACCCGGAAAATAAGGTACAGAAAATAATAAAGACGAGGTCGCGTCAGCTTAAAGGTAAGGCAACGTACCTCAGAGGGTCAACATTGTAACAGAGCCTATAAAGAGCCTAAATCCATTTTTAAGGCAAATACACGCTGCTTGGCAAAATTATGCAGAAGTATATCCAAATTTCACCTCTTCGTACTGGATATAGTCAAATTGCACTTTCAAACTTGCAAATACTATTACTTTTAAATTATGTTTCAAGTTATCTAATACCTTTTTCATTAGTTATATTATATCAATTTAAGTTATTCATTAGTTATATTATATCAATTTAAGTATTTCTATGGATTAGATTCGTTGACCTACACCCATAACATTTGCAAATAATTTGCTTACTTTTATTTTATGATATTGGAAGGCAAACAAGCAGACGGATTTCCTGATGTATAGAAATTCACGCCGCCTAGAGACACCAAAGGTGGTATTGGTGCGTTGCCAATCTGAAGCCAGGATGTTAGGCCTCAAGCAAAAGTAAGTTTACCGGCTACCTTACCCTCCGAACCGGAACACGTCATGACGTTATGGCGGCAGGAATAGGTAAGGCGGTGGTCCCAATCCAGGCGATTTTATTTATTATTATCATGGAAGTTTGTTGTTAACAATATTGTAATATTGTCAAAGTGCAAAAGAATACTCTTTATTAACAAGGTTGACATTTTATGACCACATCATTCAAGAGTGTCTTAACGCCACTCTGAATGCCACTCTGTCTCCGAAAGCTGCATATTAGGAAACAAGTAACGAATATGGTTTTTCTAGAAGAAGAAGAAGCTGTTTGTAAAGACTGTGGCACAGAGTCAATACTTCATGAAAATGTATGTATTTTTACGCCCGTAACCACGAAGAGATTAGTAAAGGCACAATCAGAGCACACACGTTTTGTCAAAGAAACTAAATACCACAATGTAATATTTGGCAATCTTAATGCCTCTGTGGTCTAGTGGTTCAGTTGTCGGATATGACTGCGTGAGGTCCCGGGTTTGATTCCCGGGTCGGGCCACTAAAAGAAAATTGAGTTTTTCCTATTTTCTAATTTTAAAAAAAGTTGCTTGGGATTTGATATGTTGGCGATAGGCTTGCCACCTATCACATTGTGGGACTTAGTGTCTTCGGCTAGTAGTGGGTGCCCTGGTTGTGCCTCTGATACTTTTTTTTGGACAGGCGATCAGATATTTCCTTACTGTAGAAGAAAAAAAAAGTCCGTCTAAGATTAGTTCTTTCGTTTAAATAAATATCAAGACAAAGAGAGAAATCTTTATTTATATTTCTTTTAATAACTGTAGTAAAAGGACTGCCAAAGTTTCTTTGAAGCAAATAGGCTTGGTAAAAATAATATATCATGGTGTTTTTCTTTAATATTTGTACTGCAGTAGTTGTAAAATATTATATCAAAATCAGTGTAAACAGTGAACAAAGCCACAGTGTGTGCTTAATATGGGATATTTCCTTTCATGTTAACTATCAAAGTTAACACAGACTTACCGATCCATAGAGACAGATGTATTAAAGATGGTTATCAAGGGTGGGGCGCCCGAAGCACGCCAAAATGTAATGGCAATTAGTTTTCGTATATTCAAACACCGGATATACCTAAAGTTCACATTCAGAGTAATCAGATTAATGCAGTTTTGGTAATAATTCTTTTGTTATGATGGTTTGGCGCTAATTACATGAGGTCTCAGGGTCAATGAACGAGTAAGACTAATTCTCCTTTTTCTTTCTTCAATTTTTGGCACTAGCGTTAGCATTTACCAATAGTCAAGTTGAAACTTTGCATTAAGTTACAGTAGTACTATTTAAATTATGCACTTCGGCTATATTCGTCAAGCTTCGGAACTCCGAAATAGAGTTATTACACATGATTAATCATTTCGCTTAAATTTAGATTAGGTGAGCCAATTTAAAAATAAAAGTATAAAATGTAACACTACCATGCATTTGACACACACAAATAAATATATTGATGACAACGATAAAAGATCACAGATGGCGCACTAAAAAGTTTGGAACCAAAGTAGTTGGTCTTGAGAAATTAAGATGGCGTTCTTATCAACAAGATGTTAAAATTTATTATGGTCGAATTTCGATCAATGGTACCACTAGTATTAATTAAATTATTGTATTGATATGGCCCAGTGATACCAATCTTACAGTAACTGCCGCGTTCTTAGGCAATTGGTTTCCGTCTGGTAAATAAACAAGTATATTCCTTCGGGCGCCTCTTCGGGCATTATATCGATTACCGTATCAAAACCTCACGGCATTTCTTGGACGGTAGTATTTACCGCGAAATATAGACGTCTAAAAACCCAACTGGTCCTCAACAGCCCTTGGTACAATTGCTACTTATTCAGTTACTACCCTAGTTTAACGAGGTCTTTTATTGACATCACTAATGTCATAAGTAAATTACCACCATATAATTTCAGTGGATTAATTATGAATGCAACTGAAGTGCCTTAAATGATTGTCTGCACTTGAGCCACGTTGTTCATTTTAAAAAATAGGCAATAAATAAAATTCAGAAGAGATGTTTTCTTTAAAAAAGGAGCCAATATACAAAAAAAAAAAAGTATCTTCACGCCCATATCCCCGAAGAGGTAGGCAGAGGTACAACCAAGGCACCCACGACTAGCCGAAGATACTAAGTCCCACAATGTGATAGGTGGCAAGCCTATCGCCAACCGGGCACAATTCCAATCCCGACCATCATTTTTTTTTTATTAGAAAATTGGAAAAATCCAATTTTCTTTTTGTTGGCCGACCCGGGATTCGAACCCGGGACCTCATGCAGTCAAGTCCAACACCCGGACCGCTAGACCACAGAGCCAATATACATTTTGAAAATAGTACTAGTATGGATTCTACCTGCTAGCTTTCTCTCTGTCACATTTCTCTTATTTTTTCCGCATTTTCTATTTATCGCGGGAATAAAACATGTCTGCGTAAATGTTAAGTAGCAATACATTATTTTAGTAAAAGATTTTCCTTTTATATCTTTTTACCTCCAACTTTTTTAACCATCTTTTTATATACCTTTTGTTGGCACTACATTCTTCTATAATCACACATCAATTTCAATGATGTACGATACTACTTTATTTTGGGTCCCTCGATGTATGAAAGCTTGCTATCGTTATTTATATTATCGAATTCGTTTTTATGTATACGACTAGCTGTCACCCGCGGCAAAGCCAGCAACAAATTAAGATGTAAGCTATCATACATGCATGCAACATTTCATTTAAATCAATTAAGTCCAAAAACTGAAAAAGTCCATCGCGGAGAACTAATCGTGTCATTTATACATATTACATACATACATACAAACATACATACATACATACATACATACATACATACATACATACATATCTTCAAGCCAAGTCCCTTACGAGGTAGGCAGAGAGTATCGAGTGCCAGACCTCACGATCCTGACAAACCTGTTTAGCTTCCTTCACATTCATTACATTTTTCATACAAACACGCCGGTTTCGGAAATTCTTGACACCACCCTCGGATAATATTTGATTGATCTGATCGTGGAATGTCAGCCTTGTTCTCCCTGGGTACCTACATCCATCCACATTCGCATTGTATATCTGCTTTGTCAATCTTTCATCTGTCATTCTTTCCACATGACCAAACCAGCGGAGCATGCACTTTCGTATTTTAACACCAACACTTTCTTTCAACCCCACTCTTTCTCAGATCTTACTATTACGAATGCGGTCAGCGAGCGTTACACCACAGATTATCCGTAGTGCTTTCGACCGCATTTATCCTACTTTCATGCTCTTACTGACATACCCAACTCTCGCTTCCATACAATAACGTTGGGATAAGCACAGAATCATGCAAAGCGAGTCTAGCTTTTAGACTCAAAACCTCGCTTTGAAATAGCTTATCCAACGCTCCATTTACACTGTTCCCTGCACTCACTCTCCTCTCTACATATGCGGTGTACCTTCCATCCCTGCTAGAAGCACAACCAAGATATACAATTTCATTCACTTATTCCAGCACTACATCATCAACCAAAACTAGCTACGTCTCTTTCAAACACCATTATTTTGGTTTTCATCGCATTGAAATGTAAGCCCCTATCTTTACAATCTCCTTCCATAACTGTGACCAGTGTTTGCAGCTCAGATGGTGTTGAGCCCAAAAGTACAGCATCATCTGCATAAAGCAGGCAGTTCACCACTTGGTCACCCATACGCATTCCCACATTCAATGATCTTAACCTTTGAAAACATTTGTCCAAATATAAGATAAACAAGCGTTATACATATTAAAGAAGAAAATATTTGTATGGAAAATAAGGCACGTATGACAAATTGTATAAAATACGAATACTAGTAACATTAACACTAACACTACACACCACTAATATCATGAATGTTTAAGGAGTGTCAAGAGTCTTCGAAACCGACGTGTTTGTATGAAAAGAGTAATATGGAGGAAGCCAGGCAGGTCTGCAAGGATCGTAACATTTGGTACTCAATACTCTCTGTCTACCCTATAAGGGACTTGGCGTGAAGATATGTATGTCTGTTAAGATCTGCTTGTTTTTTTTTCTTTACATCTATGTGTGGAGATAGTTCGGAAACTTGATAATAATGTAAGTTATCTTTTATTCCGATATCTAAAAAGCTTGCCACGGCAGAGGGGATTAATAACAAAAATACGCTTGCGGGCAATATCTAGTATCGTAATAAAGTTCATATTCAATGCAATCACCCTAAAATGCTGCAAAATTGCTTATCTACCTGGCAACCCATCAGGGACGCACATAAGGTATTTTATCACTAAGACCATGACCTTTTAGCTTCAGGTGGAAAAGCTCATGCCGCATTTCATATGGAATTATTCTCTAGGGGAATTCTGTTGAGGTATATACAATGGTTGTTTTGCAAAAGATGTTCATACATTGTGATTTATGATTTAGGAGTGAAGATTTACCATACCTATATATAGCTACCTATTGGTTTTGTTATGCTGATAGTGCCAGCTTAAGAGCATATCTTCAGTAAATACTGGTGTTAGTTCTGACACGTGTCGCCGTAACTTATTTTAAATGAAAAGTTTGATTTTCCGAAAAATAAAAATTAAAGAGATAGAAAAGTTAAATCGTGTCAAATTAAAGTCAGGACAAAACAACTTGTGCGGCTTTTAATAATAAATATTTCGTAGTATTTAAAACTGAACGGCTATAGATATGTGTACATAGTAATTAAGAGTGCTCGCTAGATAAGTCTGCGCGCAGATAAATTGGAACTCTTTTGACATTCGTTTATTTCAGTGTTATCAGATGTAATGCAGTAGGGTATAACTACAACTTATAAGTTTTGGCGCCATCGAGAGAAAAAAAGGTCGAAGTTTTTTCATAATTGTTGAATTTCGTGTTAATATTGAGTGAAATTAGTCAATTTTTGTGGCATTTTGTACAATTTTGTTCAGTGAAAGTGCGCAAATAAAATATCATGAAGAAATTAGCGTATCGTGTATTTCCTCGTTGCCGCCAAATCTCATTACATGAGTTTAAGTAATGAGGCCACCGCTTTACCCAAGAGCCTGACATGACTTACTGACGACTTATGACTGACGACTAATTATAATTGAATAAAATTGATATAAAATTTCATGCAAATTTGTATTTGACTAATGGCAAAATACTAACGTGAAGGCCAAAACCTAAAGAAAGAAAGAACTACAACTAATTTTTATTTTTCTTTATAGACGAATGGCCATTTTATGGAAATGGAAGGAATCACTCAGCTATTTTTAAAACTCCCCGAATATCACAACTTAAATGTAAAATATTTATACTTTACGAAAAACGCTCTATAATAGAAGTGTCCTTAAATGTTATCTACCCAATTTTAAATGATCACGAAACAGGTAAAACCTAATACATTTAAAAATAACTTCACAAGTTTTTAGGGTTCCGTACCAAAAGGTTAAATCGGGCCATATTACTTAGCCTCCGCTGTCTGTCTGTCTCCAGGCTGTATCTCATAAACCGTGATAGGAAGAAAGCTGAAATCTTCACAAATGATGTATTTCCGTTGCTGCCATTAAAAATACTAAAAATAAAAAAAAATAAAGTTATTGGTTTTATATTGTACAACAAAGAATAAATAAATATAACGATATATTGTTTTTATGTAAAGGTAAAGGTTAGAAAAGTATTATTAGTTTTTACTTACTAACCACTAAATAGAAACATCACGCCCTAAATTTGCATCCCCCTAGCAAACCCTATAGTATCTTACGTAAATAATTGATAAGCAAGTTCATCGTTCGTATATCTGTATGTCTAGCATGAGTTTTCACTCTTTCGAATCGAAACGTATGTTAGAGATCGTTGTTATATAAAAGAAAATTGCAATATTGGCATATATGTTAAAAAATAATAATAGATATAATATAAATAATAATATATGTTAAAATACGAAAGGGCATGCTCCGTTGGTTCGGTCATGTGGAAAGAATGACAGATGAAAGATTGACAAAGCAGATATACAATGCGAATGTGGATGGATGTAGGTACCCGGGGAGACCAAGGCTGATATTTCACGATCAGATCAATCGGATATTATCCGAGGGTGGTGTTAAGAGTCTCCGAAACCGGCGTGTTTGTATGAAAAGGGTTATGAATGTGAAGGAAGCAAGACAGGTTTGTCAGGATCGTGAGGTCTGGCACTCAATACTCTCTGCCTACCCCGTGAGGGACTTGGCGTGAAGATATGTATGTATGTATGTATGTAATAATACTTAATAGAAACTGGTTTCACCTCTGAATTTATTATTTTTTTATTGTTGATAATAATCACTTTCTTTAAGACACAAGCTAAGCTATGTTTATATTTCATTAAAAAAATATTTTTATTTTAATGCGAATGAAATTGTTTTTATTTTACATATTTGGAAAACAAACATTGAAATATATTATTGACTAATTTAAACGTTACTTAAACCCCAAATGACGAACATTTTTATCGTTACTAATGAAAATAGAAAAATTTGTTTGTATATTCTCTTCAAATGTCAGAACTGTTCTTAAAGAATTATTATGCTCATACCTACCAATCTCTACAAATTTATTGTGTATGTAATATACTTTTGTAAATTAGATTTATAAAAAAAAAGAAAAGCCAACTGAGTTTCTTTCGCCGGATCTTCTCAGTGAGTGGCCGCGTTCCGATCCGGTAGTTGTTTTTAGAATTATATAGACGCGTCACAAGAACCTTTGTATAGATTAACGTAAATAAATATATTTTGAATTTTAATTGAAATTATGATATAGACTACAGTTACCCCAAAATCTTTATCAGTTCACTTGGGAGAGATAAAATAACGTTTATGCACTACATTATATTTATAACATTTGCATAGATCTCTATTAAACTTATTCTGGAATCTGTTAAAGTATTTCCACGTATTAGTATCGTTGACTAACACTCAAAACACAAGCACATAGTTTGCTTACTTTGTGGTTAGATTCAATTTCACTTGTCCAGGTAAATTTATTCATTTATACGTGGATGGCGCCGCAGGCAACGGCTAGTACATAACAATTCTGATAAAAGTAGTAAATGTACAGATTTGGCGAAAAATAAAAGATAGTCGCATTTTCTAGTCATTATTGAATTTAGTGTAATTGAGTAAAATTAGTAAATTTTGGTTACTTTTATACAATTGAAAAATTATAAAATGTAAAAATTGATAGGGTATTGATAGGGTATTAAAAATTGAAAATCAAATAATCGCATATAAAAAATAAATAAACATAAAGCCGAATTGAGAAACTCCTCCTGTTTTGGAGTCCTTTAAAAATGATGAAAATTGTAAAAGATATTCGCATAAGGGCCAAAGCACATAAGCGCGTTGCGGCGCCGTGTCGCTAAAATCGACGGTTTGCGACGGTTGTGACGTCATAGACGTGTTACGACTATGGACCATGGTGAGAAACTTATTGCTTATTTGTTATAAAAAAAATACCTGTTTATAATGATGGCAGTGACGCTACTGGCGACTCTAACAGCGGCTCATAAATTGTTTACTTATGTTGACATCATACATCAATTATGAATTTTTCAACGTAAGTGAAAAATGTAGGCACTATTTAAGTATAACCCAAAAACCAACATGGAGCCAAAAACCATCTTGATCTCGTCACAATTCGTACATAATATCCCTCTTCGTGTTGCGGGTTTTTTTAATTACATTAGTACAATAAATATTAAGTATTTTAAAAAGGAAATGTCGAAAATATTCCTGCTATACTATCTATAATAATATATACTATAATACACGCCTAACTACATCGACCAACCGCAAGGCTCGGGTTCGATTCCCGACGGGGGCAGGCATTTGTGTGATGAACATTTAGAAGTCTACATTTCCGGGTCTGGGTGTGTATTAAATTTATTCTGGTATACATTTAAGTATGTCTATGTATTAGTATCGTTGACTAACACCCATTACACAAGCATATAGTTTGCTTACTTTAGGGTAGGTTCAATTTGTTGCGGCGTCGTCTCGCTAAAATCGACGGTTGCGACGTCATAGACGTGTTACGACTATGGACCATGGTGAGAAACTTATTGCTTATTTTTTATAAAAAAGATACCTGTTTATAATGATGGCAGTGACGCTACTGGCGACTCTAACAGCGGCTCATACATTTTTTACTTATGTTGACATCATACATTAATTATGAATTTTTCAACGTAAGTGAAAAATGTAGGCACTATTTAAGTATAACCCAAAAACCAACAGTGGGATCATGATAAAATTAATATGGGACCACCTTGGATAGCCTATCTTTCTAACAGAACAACTACCATTTCAAACAAACTGATTTTGAGTAGGTGGTTCTTTTTGAAACGAGGCTGAGTAATCTGGTTACAAGCACAAAAAAATTTTAGAAAAACACACTGTTGACCCGAGGACCTCCTCCTTTTTTGGAGTTGGTTAAAAGAATTTTTGATTTACAGGAAAAGGATTTTTATATAAAGAAAATACGTGACAATGAAACACAGTATAATAATGAAGGGGATATTCTTTAATTGTTAACACTTTTATTTTATGTAGGTTTTACAGAAGACAAATATTTGTAGCTAATATCTAACATGAAAAAGATATACATGAAACTTGGAAGGACCTTAAATATAAATACCTACTACGAGTATCATATATATTTATTTGAAGTAGTATATACCCATAATATTTTACTGCTGATAAAATGAATGTTTGATGGAGTTGGGTTTATTTTACAAATAAAGTTAAAGAATTTCAAAGAACGAAGAGGCGTTTCATCCTGTTGGTACCAACGTTAATAATGTAATAAATAACAATAATGTTTAATAGATATACGTGTGATATAATCACTTACACAGAGACAATTACATCTGTAATCGTTTCTGTGGTCTATCGGTCCGGTTGTTGGATTTTACTGAATGAGGTTCTGGAGTCGATCCCCGTGAAACCGGGGCAACAGAAAATGTATTTTGTCAATTTTCTTATAAAAACAACGTCATTAGGGATTGGATATGCACCGATTGGTAATAGGTTTGCCAGCTATCACTTTGTACCTCTGCCTGCATCTTTGGGGATACGACCGTGAAGATTCTTATTTACTAGATATACATATTATTGGGGATTGTAGAGGTGTGAAATTATAATATATATTTTTACAAATTTTGAATTACTTTAAAGATGAAAAGTGTTATCGATTTCCATCCCTCTCTCAAAACTTGTTTGGTCTTTTAAATGTAACTCAATATATTAGACGCGAGTCTATCTTTTAAATGTAACTCCGTATATTAGACACGAGTCTATCTTTTAAATGTAACTCCGTATATTAGACACGAGTCTATCTTTTAAATGTAACTCCGTATATTAGACACGAGTCTAAGTACTAAGTCTACGGAGTTACATTTAGAAGACCAAACAAATTTTGAGAGAGGGATGGAAATTGATAACAGTTTTCATCTTTAAAGTAATTAAAAATGTATAAAAATATATATTATAATTTTTTTCCCCGCAAAATAGAAAATGAAAGGCTACAACATAAACAAAACATTCACTTGGTTGCCGTCGGCCGCAATCGCATGTACAGGCTAGTGACGTTATGACTCGTACTAGGTACGACATAGCGTGACAACAAGCAAAGTATTAACGCAGAGTAAATAATGGTTTTATAAAATTAGTATTATAATTTGGAAAAAACATTCAAAATGCATCATCATTTAAGCCTTAACTCCCTTGTATTAAAATATGGCCGGTCCTGTGAAAGTAACCATGTATACAATTATCATGTCACAGCTTTTCTAACAAAACTGCTTTAAAACTCCGACTCTTGTCATATTTTGTATGTATTTAGTAAGTCTGAGAATACTTGGTAAACTAGTTTTCATAACCTAGGGTAGTATAATACGACTTAACAAAACATATCATGATCCCTAAACTCTTACCCTTTTACCACCAAGACCAATTACTATTTATTTAATATCATTTTTTTTGTAACAGCGATTTTTAGGTACAAGTTATCCTTACTATCTACTCAAAATAAATAACATATATTGCAAAACAATGTTTCCCGGGTCAGCTAATATTATATATTAATTGCGGTTGTACGCGTATGATATACGACTACTATTTAAGGGATTTGTGATATCGGTGTTTACAGAGAAACATGTAACGAGCTTTATGTCTAGATATGTTCTACATTATGTTAGAAAATATATACTATAATGTGAAATGTTGTTCGGAAACAGTAGTTGCCTCTAGCTTTATCCTTGTGTTTAGAATTCCGTAGCTGAATTTCAAAAAACGGTAATTTATAGATTCGACATGTATGTCCGTGTGTATATCATTGCCAATTTATTGTAAAGGTGTTATTATTGGGATTACTCACTTTTTTGAGGTAGGTGTGTAGTAATTTCCATTCTGAAACAAAAAAGGTTGAACATGAAAATGGTATTAAAAATAGCAATAAATTTAAATATGTTCAGTAACCTCTGACAAAACCAACATGGAGCTAAAAACCATCTTGATCTCGTCACCATTCGAACAAAAAACTCAAACGATCCGTTCTAATGTTATAATGACACAGAGAAATACTCGTACATAATATCCCTCTTCGTGTTGCGGGTTTTTTTTAATTACATTAGTACAATAAATATTAAGTATTTTAAAAAGGAAATGTTGAAAATATTCCTGCTATAGTATCTATAATAATATATACTATAATACACGCCTAACTACATCGACCAACCGCAAGGCTCGGGTTCGATTCCCGACGGGGGCAGGCATTTGTGTGATGAACATTTAGAAGTTTACATTTCCGGGTCTGGGTGTGTATTAAATTTATACTGGTATATATTTAAGTATTTCCATGTATTAGTATCGTTGACTAACACCCATTACACAAGCATATAGTTTGCTTACTTTGGGGTAGGTTCAATTTGGGTAGACTGTAGATTGTCCGAGAAATTGTATTTCTTTATTTATCTTTGACCAGTGTCAAATTTCGATGAACTGTCAAATATGGTCTAATAAATTGACCCTGTTTTCATTTCTTATTTTAAATTACATAAAAACTCCCTAAACAATTGATTGACAAAGTCAACTTTCAAAGTAAGATCGTAAAAGTTTGTAGATCTCATTTCTCTTTATTGAGATCACAAATTATAAACTAATATGTATTCTTAAAATCCACATACCCGCCACATTTTAGGAAGCCTTAAATATTAATGATTTGTACAATGACAAGAAAGTACAATAATGTTTGAGTTGTGAAGTATGTATAATAACGGTACTTAGTCTAAAAATATATCTATAATCTGTGCATGCTAATATGGAACCCTTCACGGGCGACTTCAACTCGCACTTGGCCACTTCGTTGTATCGGACATTGTTCTAGAAAATTCAAACTCAACTCTCAATAGACTGGCTCTCAATAAAGCGCCTTCGGTTGATCTAGATATCTAATCGGATACATACTGTTCCCTACATTAATGTCAAATTCAAATTCAAATTCAAAATAGCTTTTATTATAAAGATATATAAAGATTCTTGTAACGCGTCTATATAATTCTAAAAACTACCACCGGATCGGAACGCGGCCACTCACTGAGAAGATCCGGCGAAAGAAACTCAGCGGGCTTGTCTTTTTTCTTATAAATCTAATTTACAAAAGTTTATTACATTCACAAATAATTTGCAGAGATCGGCATGAGGAGAAATTAATCCCAAGCATTTCTGTCTTCTAAATAGTCTGAAATCTTATAATAACCCTTACCGTACAACTTTATCTTAATACATTTTTTTAAATATTTTTCATATAAAATATGGTCATTGCAAACTAGCTGCTGCCCGCGACTTCGTACACACGTTGAAGTGATATTTCCACAGTAAAAGGTATCCTAAATGTTGGTAAAGAACCGTTTAATGGATAAGCCAAACAGACAAACAAATAAAATTTTTAATAACCCTTGTTTTGGGGTTTGCTGTTCAAAGGATTCATTTTGTTTGAGTTGAACTCTAACATTTATTACCTATTTACATGGTGCATGGCTAAACCGAGTCTAGAGTCTTAGTTCGCCTCTATATCCTGATGTTAATGGGGAGTTGCCAACCTGAGACTGAGATGTATTATTTCATCGTGTAATTTTACCTGTTGTCCTAACCTCCGAATTGGAACACGATACTGGCGAGCACTGACTGATTACAAATTGGTAGTGATACCATTTCCGACAAGGTACAGAACCACCATCACTTTCGACTGACTGCCCTTTAAAACAATTCAGCAATCTAAAATTCTAGCTTATTCCAC
>NJDC01013876.1:84807-107404 GCA_002245475.1 Calephelis virginiensis | reverse complement strand
TGTTTTAATACAATAAAGGATTAAAATGAAATGAATAAATTCAAGAAATTTTTAAAATGGCCGCGTTCACAAATTACGCAATCGTTGAATTATCATAAAGTTATTTAGGTGTAGATAGATGTCGAGGGATTAGCGTATAATTCAGGTACTAACATAATTAAAATAAAAATATCTTCACGGCCATATCCCCGAAAAGGTAGGCAGAGCCAGGGCATCCACGACTAGCCGAAGACACTAAGTCCCATAGTGTGATAAGTGGCAAGCCTATCGCCAGCCGGGTTTTTTACATGAATGTAAAAAACCCTGTGACCTGAATGTGACCAATCACGAGCAACGTAATTCCTGTAAAAAATTGAAAATACACATTTTTCTTATTTTTTTCTTGTGAGCCGTGAGTCGGACCTGGGACCTTTTCGAGCAAATATAAAAATGTGTAACAAGGGTTAGCCGAAACGTTGCCAACATTAGTGGAAGAAATCAATACTAACTCTGTATGATTCTATGTCGTACTTTTCAGAAAAAACAGAGTACATTCAATACTTCCGTGAAGCAATTATTTTTATAATACCGGTTACCCGTAGCTTCGACTTCGTGAAGTTATTTAATTATAATTAATTATTTGTACCACCGCCTTACCTATTCCTGCCGCCATAACGTCATGACATGTTCCGGTTCGGAGGGTAAGGTAGCCGGTAAACTTACTTTTGCTCAAGGCCTAACATCCCGGCCTCAGGTTGGCAATGCACCATTACCACCTTTGGTGTCTCTAGGCAGCGGGAATTTCTTGCCATCAGGAAATCCGTCTGCTTGTTTGCCTTCCAATATTATAAAAAAATGTAGTTAAAGTTCTTTACTTCCAAACGTTGAGATAAAAAGCATGTATTGCGTCGTGAGCCCATTTATTTTGTTGTAATTGGAACTGGCATTGAGATCTGATTAAACAACATACTTTTAAATATTTTACTGTATTTAATGGGTCACCTAATCTATATACATAAAAATTAATCCCCATTTCACGTGGGCATCGCTTGACGACTAAACGGATGAACCGATTTTGCTAATTCGTTTTTGGTGTTAGTAGTTACCAGAAGAAGTTTCAGATAGTGAAAATGGCTAAGGTGATATGAAAATGGGGAAAAACAATGCTGTTATCCATACAAACTGACTGACTTCATTTCGCTTGGCAATTAGGGCCTAAACACATTACTGCGTTCCGACGACGCGCCGCTAAAATCGTCGGTTTGCGGCGTTGCGGCGTCATAGACGTTTATCTGCCATCGACCATCAGCTAGTTAATGTCAAGTGAAAGAAAGTCCGCCGCGTCGACTAGTTTTATATATATATTAAAATAAATCATTATTTCTCTTGGTCATCATATCACACCTGAATGAATGGACGGATTTTGCTAATTCTATTTTGTTGTTATATTTATAGTTAGGAGAAGGTCCATAAAAAGAGAAAATCCAGGAAATTGCACGGGTAACACGATAAACAATACTTTATTTCATATACATATTATACTTACTGTTAGCAGCCAAAGGTTATACGAAGTTCCACAGCTTTGCTAGTATTTAATAAATTAAAATCTCGTATAATGCTGAAGTTTTTATGTATCTTTGGTCGACATAAGAATAGATGGTAAAAAGTACGATTATTTTGTACCAGACCAGGGAAGCAATTGACTGATTGAATGATTGACGTTTTCCGGGTTAGTTAGCAACAAAAAGATTTTTGATCATTATGTTGTTTTTAGTTATGTTGTATGGTATAGCTTTAGTATAGATATAGTAGAGGTATGATACTCGTATATAGCTTCAAACAAATATTTTACGGTTGATAAACAATTTTTTGGAGTTTAGTTGCCGACATTAATAAAATTTTGTTAATAGGAAATATTATGGATAAGATTAAGTTGGCACAGACTTGGAATCCAATTGTTAGTCGGTAACATACTAAAAAATAGAAAAAAATAGTTCAAAACGTATAGTGCGACAAATTTATCTTTTCAATAAACAGTGTCGCTAGTGTGTCTGTGTTCTAATTAAGAATGAAATACAAAATAATGATAATAGTAACAAAATAAAAAAAAACGTGTCGTTGTGGTCATTTACTAGAGGACACTTCTTCGGTTAACACTTTAGAAACTAAATTCGATATGAGATTTCAGGAAATAGCTGTTCAATTGCAATTTTGACTCCTAAGTTTGAGGTAGTGTTCTCTGTCAGGGCATAGTGCTTAAGGTGTGTAGTGAAACTGTAACTAAAAGAATATGATTAAGAATTGGGAGGAGATTTCCCAACCTTGCCTAGGTTATAGTATATAATAATGGTTAACCTCCCAAGCTCCTGCGACGTTAAAAATTAATGATTAAATGCTAATTTTTCTAAACTGCTCTAGTTTTGATTCATCAAAATCCTCTTAAAAAGGGTCTAATTAATCCTGTTACCGGGATGAATCAGATTAACACGATATCTGTGATGTCTATTATCCACAGTTATCTCTTACCTACATGAGAACCGTGCGCTTATTCGCTATCTTATGCCATATAGGCAAGTTTTAGGTCGTAGTCAACATATATGTATTCGTAGTTCCGTAGTAAGTTTCTTCGGAGAAATGTTTATGACACCGCAACGCAAATCGTAGATTTTAGCGTCGCGGCGCCTCAACGCGGTTATGTGTTTCGGCCCTTACTTTCGATATGAAGATCACACCACTTTTCCATCTGAGAGGTCAGCGGACAAGCACGCGGCTCTTTTGATAGTAAGAGATAACCGTGGCCTATAGACACCACAGACGTTGCAGGTGTGTGTAGCCGGGATGTAAGATCTATTGTGCAAGTCTACCGCTATCCTACCTGGGCTGGAACACGAGAGAGTCATTATGGCGGCAAGAATAGGGTAGGCGGAACATCTCTAATCTATCTGTTTATATTTATTTATATTATGCCATAAAGGCAAGTATTAGATTGTAGTCAACATATAACTATCTGTAGGTTTTCTCACGTACAATGACGTCATAATCAGTGAGCAGAGTTTCCCAATTCCACTATTACCGAGAACTATCGGTAAACACATCGATGAATGCTTAATTCGCTCTAAGTGAGGTCTCTGCTGTCGTAACTCTAAGTACAGTTACGTGTTCGTATGTAAATGTTAGTAACGTAGATTTAAGGGTCACTTGGTTATTAGAAAATGTTCTGATATGATGATGATGAATGTAACTTATTAGCAGCCCGTCCCAGCTTCGCAAGGCTGGACATACTGCTTTGTTATTATACATAAACCTTTGTTTTGAATTACTCTACAGATAAAAAAAACATCAAAATCCGTAACGGAGCTTCGGCACCATCGAGAGAAAAGATGGTCGAAGTTTTTCAATAATTATTGAATTTCGTGTTGATATTGAGTGAATTCTGAATTTTAAATCAATTATAATTAGTCATCAGTCATAAGTCGTCAGTAAGTCATGTCGGGCTCTTGGGTAAAGCGGTGGCCTTTTTACACAAGCTCATGTAATGAGATTTGGCGGCAACGAGGAAATATACGATACGCTAATTTCTTCATGATTATTTCATTTGTGCACTTTCACTGAACAAAATTGTACAAAATGCCACCAAATTGATTAATTTCACTCAATATTAACACGAAATTCAATAATTA
This sequence comes from Calephelis virginiensis, assembly GCA_002245475.1. Taxonomy (NCBI): domain Eukaryota; kingdom Metazoa; phylum Arthropoda; class Insecta; order Lepidoptera; family Riodinidae; genus Calephelis; species Calephelis virginiensis. The sequence continues at coordinate 103,745 of NJDC01013876.1, read as the reverse complement.
TGAAAAAACTTCGACTATCTCTTCTCTGGATGGCACCAAAACTCTGTGTCCAGTTTATGTATTTTTTTCTTACAACTCCAGGTTACTAGTGTCTTATTGTTTTTTTAAACAATTAAGATCAATTTGATCATCCACAAAATTTTGTTGTTTACTCCAACCCCCATCCCGAAATTAAGGGGCCATGTATGCTAAAATACGTCAGCAATATACTGTTTTTTTCATACAAAGCAATTATGGATCTTGGCAACAAAAATACACAAGATTAACATTAATATGCTTTATAAGACTAGTGTTTCCAAAACATGATTCATTTCACTTTGCTCGATAGAAAAAAATCAAAAAGTTGACCCTTTTTTGAAAGCAAAACACATCTGTCTACTTCAATTATGAAAATATCGACACCAGATTTAACATAAACACAGATAAGTATTATACCTAAAAGATAACTGTTTCAGTTTTTATTTTTTTTTTCAAATTACTTTTATAGTGTCAAAAATAGTGATTTGGCGCTTACGACATTTACTTTAGAGTGCAATATTTCATAGTAATCATGGAACGGGGGAGTGCGCTGATTGGCTCTTCTGGCTGACTAAGTATGGGGCCTTAATCCATAACTTGTCATAAAACATGAAGGATTACAACTCAAATATATTTTAATTTATATTGGAACAATAACTCCGACTGGAAAGAAAGAAAAGAAAGAAAATATATTTATTTGCGGAATATGTGTGTTGAAGTTGTTACAAAATTATTGAAGCTTTCCAACATATTCTACCACATTGTTGTGTGCAAATATTTATAAAAAGGATTTATTTAATTATGTACATAATGTTTTAATGTTTATGCAAAAAAATGTTTTATATTTATTACAATTTCAATTATGAATTACAAAAAAATTTAAAATGTAAATAAATTTGACCCTTTCTACCGTGAAACGGTGGTACCGTTTCCAAACCTAGTCAGACAGGACAAACCCCTCGGCAAGCCCGATTTATAAAATATAAATATAAAAGCCTCTTTATTTTTAAGGAATCTATAAAAAAAGAAATCTAGCGCCACTTACCACAGGACCTAGTGCATGATAATATACTATGTATTAGCCCTTACGATATAATATCGTAAGTCGTGACGGCATCGTTCCGTTGAATCTAAATGACATTCAAGCCCTAAGATGAATTACAATCCAAAAAATTGCACCACTTATCAACCTTCAAGACAACGGATGCAGGTCTAGGTCAGCCCACCTGAGTTGTACAGCATCATGGTGGCCCCGAGATGGTGAGATAGTTTTGTACCGCATCATAATTATGACAATAGAATGAAATTACAACATTACAAGTTAAAAGCCTTTTTTAATAAGTAAACGAAAAGTCTATATAATTATATATTACTACTTATTACTTACTAGCCTCTGGTATATGTTTGCCTGTAGTCTACCGGTCCGACGTTGGACTTGACTTCTTAAGGTTCGATTAACGGATCGGGCAACAAAAAAAATTACAAAATATGTAATTTAAATTTTTCGATTCTAATAAAAATAACGTTGCCCGGGATCGGAAATGTGCCCAGTTGGTGATAGGCTTGCCACCTATCAGATTGTAGGACTTAGTGTCTTCGGCTAGTCGTGGGTGCCAAGTACCTAAAATATATTATGCGATTCTAATTTCAAATTTGCATGATATCGCATTACTAATGTAAGGTATACTGTATAAAAAAAACGACGGGTTGCACTCCGGGAGTGCCGGCAGAAGTGAAAACTTGAATATTATCGTTGTGCATTTTCGATGTTTTGGAATAGTTAGAGAATAATTTTGCCCGAATTGCTTTAATTATTAGTATGAAAGTACTATCATTTATGTGTTAGAATACAATATTCATTTGTTGCGCTATCGTACACAAACATGACAACTCGAACATTCGCGTAAGCGCCCTGCGCCATCTTATTCGCGCAAGCGACCTGCACCGTCTCATGAATTTTCGATCAGATCACGTGACGTGACGCGAATTTAGATTTTACCCATTCCAAAGAAAATAGCGGCGCCGCGAAATAAGTTTTTACTTCAAAAAAATATTGTGCGTTTCTGAATTACAGCCATGTTTTCATTTTATATTTTTCCTATCCCACGTGAACCTCTCTGATAAAATTTAAGTAAAACCTCTTTGAGTAAAAGTGACCTTTAACCTTCCTCGAGACATAGAATAACCAGCAATCATATTTCGTTACATTCGGTTCAGTAAATTCGTAGTGAATCGCGGCCGGAAATAGACTAACGGACGGAAAGACATACATACAAAAAACCAAAAATATATTTAACTAGCGGACCTACTGAACTTCGAACCACTTGACATTAACACCTACTAACAGTTTGTATAGGAAAAAAAAGATTTGTTTTTCCCATTTTATTTGCAATTTCGTCGTTTTTTTCTTCATGGAAACCTTACAATAACCAACAAACAAAAAGTATTAGTAAAATTGATATATCAGACGTATCATCGTTCAAGCGTTGTGCGTTGACAACGCGAAGTGGGGATTCATTCTTATATACTTATACTGACATGTATATGTCTATATATATGCCTATACTCTCTCTTATACAGTTTTATTTAATGTATAGTTATAAACTCTATTGCCCGGTCGAAGCTGGAACGGTCGCGAGTAAAATGTAAACCAGAAGAAAAAACGTTCTCCCCGTAGTCCGAACCGCCTGGAAGCGAAATGGAAAGGGTAACCACACCCTAAATCGTGACTGGAAATGTTTAGCAGCAGTGGCTAATGATCGGGAAAAGTCAAGGCGTTTTTTGTATCCGACAAGTGAGACATTATGTAAGGTCTTTCTCCATATTATACTAATGGAGAAAGACCTTACTTCTCTATTATAATATACACACGGTAATAACCCAAGATCGAAATAGTATGGCTAAGGTTTTTTTTATCTGTCCCCCTCTATACAAAAACCTGGCTACGCTCTCGACTATAGCACTGTTTACAGAAAATCTGCAAAGACAGATATTTTAACTTAAGCACTTTTTCTGTGTTCAGATAAATTCTACAAGTCTCTAGGCGGCGAGAATTTCTTACCATCAGGAAATCCGCCTGCTTGTTTGCCTTCCAATATCATAAAAAAATAAGCCATTAATTTTAACACAATTTTAAGTAATTACAATAATTTTTAAATCATATCTCTTTTATTATTGGTAAAAACTACACTACAAGAGGTACTAGATTTGAATTAACGCCCTTCGATGAGTACCTCTTTTATTGTCGAAGTTATTGAATTTATTCTGAGCACAGAAAAAGTGCTTAAAGTAAAAATATATATAGATAGAAGATAAAAATCTTTGCAGTTTTTCTGGAAACGGTGATATAAAAAAAAACATTAGCCATTTTGTTTCGACCTTGGTTTTTATCATATAAGTGTTTCTACCAGCAATTACATAGTAGAAGTTAGGTAAAGGTTTGAAAAAAAAAACGTTATGGTCAGAATTCAATAACATTCACTGTATTCATTCAGCCTTATGTCACCTTGTTTAGATACCAAACTTGTCCATCTCTTCGGCCCCTGGGTTTCTTGCCATTCATCTTTCCAGTCATTATGAGATTCATCAATTAGCTGCTAGATTTTTACGGGAGCCAGCCACGTTTTCGAGACAGAGTTGTAAATCTGTTTTTATAATTTATTTGATATTTATTTAAAACAACTAAATTAACTGCTTTTAAAAATTCATATTTTTTGGATGTTGTTAGCTTTGCAGGAGCTATTTGTATTCTATAATTCTTTTCTGGTCGGATCACGGATTTCATTACTGATCACGCCTCTTATTTTTAAGCTTTCATACCTATATGCTATGCCCTATAGCCGACGGTCTCTAAATACTGTACAATGCTCTTGGTAACCTTATAGACCTCAATTGGCGAAGTCAACAAAGATGCACATTCTTAGTGCCGAACTTGGCTGTTAATGCACATTTATGTTTGTGTTGATATAAAAATACCGATTTGTCGCCGGTAATAAGCAGGCTCTTCAGCGGTGTACCTAATCTTCGCGACACGACCGCGCCTACAGCCACTTACATAGAAAGCTTCTTACCTACTCTTACATAAAATTTAAACACGCCTTTTGTTTATCTAAATGCCTTTTGACCACTCATTACTTGTTTGTCTTAATTATTGTGTATTGTATTGAACCCGACACTTCGAACTCCAGAAACAATTACATATTTACTTTAAATACTATGTCGTCTTTCAAAAACTGACCCTAATTGACGCAGCTTCTTTTTTGGCCGCTATAACCTCAGTGATTGTCGTTGTCTTGTTCTGGTTTAATGAGTAAGTTATCCGGAAAAAATATTTAGATGGCTACGCACCTATAGCATCTTCGATGTCTACAGACAGAGAATACCATCAGAAATTACGTTTATTTCCATAATTTTCTTTGCTAAAGAAATCGTGTGAAATATTTCTACTATACGTCCCAAATATGCAGAATCGTCCTCACAAATATATAAAACTAGTCCCTTTGAAAACAGAGCCCTTACCATGAGTACGGCTTGTCAAATTTATTTATCGCAACCGTTTCTGTAAATTATTCGTTTGAAAACTGAACAGCGCCTCTATTGGTAACTAAGAGAAACACATTTTTAGACCAAAAGTGAAAGTAATATATACCAACTCATGATAAAGGCTCAAATAATTAACAATAACTAGTAGTCTGGGTGAAATCACGAAAAATATTTGTTCGTTATATCTTATGTTAAAGGGTAAATTATTTCTAATGCTTATTTGTAATATGCTATGGAATAAGACTAAGTACCTGTAACGATATTTTTTTATGATATTGGAAGGTAAACAAGCAGACGGATTTCCTGGTGGTAAGAAATTCACGCCGCCTAGAGACAACACAGGTGGTAATAGTGCGTTGCTAACCTGAGGCCGGGATGTTAGGCCTCGAGCAAAAGTAAGTTTACCGGCTACCTTTCCCTCCGAACCGGAACACGTCATGAAGTTATGGCGGCAGAAATAGGTAAGGCAGTGGTACAATGTGGTGGTGTGTAATTAAAAGTTTAAATAAATAAATAAAAACTTTTATTAACAAAATACGATTAAATAAATTTGGCTCGATAGAAAAAAATATTGACTGTCACAAAAACCTCTACCTCTAACCTTTACCTCTACCTCTACCACTACCTCTACCTCTACCTCTTCGGGGATATGGGCGTGAAGGTACTTTCTTTCCAATACACCCTCTGAATTACGTATAAGCTCATTTTTAGGTTCCGTAGCAAAATGTCAAAAAAGAACCCTTATATATTCAATCATGTCGATCTGTCTGTTTCTCCGTATGTTTGTTTACCCGCAACTTTTTTTCTGAAACTATAAGAACCGTGCTCATGGAACTTGGTAAGTAGACATATTCTGTGAATAAGATTTTCACAAACAAATAAAAACAATAAATTTGCATCAATCCCATAAGTGTGGGGTATCTATGGATAGCTCTTCAAAAATAATCTTAACTGAATAGTTTGCTCGAGACAAAATTCCAAAGTGGTAATATGTCGCTCATTTGCGACAAGACCGACATATCTAAAAAATTATGAAATTTTAGCTATCTACACAGTTGTGTTCAAAAAATTGCACTCAGTTTACTGTAAAAACGTCATTTTTCTGAGCTCTATAGTAAGAAAGAGAGAGCAGATAGTCACAGTTGTGCCGTTATAATAATGTTTCTTTCCTTTTGGTGACTTGGGGCAACAACGACATTACTTAGTTGTGATGTAACATTGCGATTGGTTTATTGTACTTATGTTCTTGAAGAACGACATTTTTTGAGTTACGACGCTCTTGCTGGAAAGTTAAACACAATTAATTTTAAAATAATTTCATGAATAACGTGTTAAGTAAGAATGTGACGTTAATGCCGACAAAATTTAAATAAATCAATGCTTGCATATTTCGTGTTATGACGGTATTGCTGAGAGAATTAAAAACCATTAGAGTATTATTACAAATTATGACGTTGTTGTTAAGAGATAAATCTATTAATTAATTTTTAAATGATACATATCTACATTTATGTCATTTTACGTCAAAAAATGTTACGTTATTTATGGTAAAATGTTCCAATATTTCTTAATAATACGTTTTAGGCAATAATTTAAGACATGTTTTCTCATTTGTGTATTTTTATTAAATTATTTTTGCAGTTTAACGTCACAATGGTGTTACCATCCAGAGGAAAAAAAAAGTTAGAATTGATTGACAAGCCTAATAATTGGCCCAATAAAGAGGTTATGCCTAATAAAACCAGTGTGTACCTACTTTTAGTTTTTTTTGGAATTGTACTTCTATTCTTGAGTAGGTATCTTTTATAATACTAACTTAATACTTTTCAGGCAATGATGAAGCTAACCTAACATCACGTGAGATGAGAAATGATGTGCAAATCTCAAATGAGTGTGCTTCTTCTAGTTCTTCTTATAGCTCGCCATCTGATTCGGATTCATCATCTGATTAAGATGCATCAGATAACACGTTTATTGAAGGTATTATTGTAGTGAATCAAATTTGCTGCTAAAGATCTTAAATAAAATACTTACCATGTTTACTTATTTCGCAGATCGTGATGATTATGGCAAGGATGTACCCTAATGCTATGATGTAGCAGTCTTCTATTATAAAAGTAAATTAAATGTTTTAAATTGTACATTTTGCGATTTAAAAACAAAGTGGAATGTTTTGTTTGGGACGAGTCCAACGCTAACAGAGGTGTAAATGACTTGGGAACTTGTGTATACAAGTACCTGGAACAGCTTTCGATACTTAATAGTGACAGGAGTCTTAACATTGTCTTTTACTCAGACAATTGCGCAGGTCAACAAAAAAATAAGACAATAATTATTGCAATATATTTATTCGCATTACAAAAGTTTTTTAATATCCAAATAATTACACATAAATTTCTAATAAAGGGGCATACCCAAAATGAGAACGATGCAGCTCATTCAGTAATAGAAAGACAAGTCAAAAATTTGCTGAAAGCTGGACCAATGTACTCGCCAGAAGCCTTTATCGGTGCTATAAAAATGGCTAGAAAAACACCTGAACCATTTCATGTGAATGAAATGTGCACAGAAGACTTTGTGGATTGGAAGGATGCATGTACTCAAATGGGAGTCAATTTGACGAAGGATGAAGAAGGAAATTCAGTTAAGATTGGTGATATAAAAATTATGAAGGTCGAAAAGGATAAGACACGCATTTTATTCTACAAGAACTCTTACGCAGAAGAAGAATTTTAAAAAACAGGAATTTAAAAAAAATAAAAAAAGAATTTAAAAAATTATCAGAAAAAAGAAAATAATTGACGTAATCGTCAAGAAAGCCTATGATTGAAAACCACGCATATCGTCTAGAAAGGAAGCCGTTATGTTGAAATTGGTTAGTAAAAACCTAATTCCACAGTTCTATGCTCAGTTTTATAATTCTTTGTAAGGCTTATTGTTCTAGAATAATATTAGTATTCCTATAATATTTTTATGTATATAATGTTGATAAGAGTTAAGAGTATAAAAGTAAATATTAATAAAACTTAATTTTTGAGTCTGATTTTGTGATAATAACGATATTTTTTAAGTAAGTTGATTTTGAAGACTGATGGTGTGCCATTCCAATTTGATTGTTAAAATTAAGCGTAATACTTATTGTTGATTTTTTATAAAGATGTTAATGTGACTTTGTTGTAGTTCACTTTTAGTTCCTATATTAATAAAAGTTTTTTCATTGTAGACATATTTTGTTTTTGTTACTTTTAGTTTACCTCAAAATAATAATATTATTTATAGTGTAATGTCATAAATCAAAATACTACAAAAATATTTTTTTATTTATCAGCAACAATGACATAATTATTCGCTTGCTGCGGTTGTTGTTAATATTATATGTTGTGCTCTATAAATAGAGGATTTTATCATTTAACAAGATACTATAATAAACACCCTACATTCTTGTTCAAATATGTTACCTAAGAAATGAATAATTATGGAATAAATTTAAATTGAAACCATAAAATTGCTCTCCTGTAAAATGATGTTTTTTGAAAAATGTCTACCTTGTCGCAAATGAGCGATGTGTGTCCCTGTAACTTCTAAAATAAGAAAATGATAAAACTAAAAAAAATGTATGATTTAAATTACCACTTGAACTTCTAGCGAAAATTGGTTTTGAACAAGATCTAGTAAGTCGTTTTGTACGATTTATGATGTACCAGATATAACCACTGTATATGACATACAATAACTTTTTATGTTTTTTTTATAGAAGAGGAGGCAAACGAGCAAGTGACCTGATGACAAGTGATCACCTCCGCCCACGGACATCCGCAACACAAGGAGTATCACAAATGCGTTGTCGACCTTTAAGGAATGAGTACGCTCTTTTCTTGAAGGTTCCTAAGTCGTGTGTTATATATATATATGGATAGGATATGTGCCCGGTTGGCGATAGGCTTGCCACCTATCACATTATGGGACTTAGTATCTTCGGCTAGTCGTGGGTACCCTGGTTGTGCCTCTGCCTACCTCTTCGGGGATATGGGCGTGAAGATACTTAAATTAAATACTCTAAAAATAAGTATAATAACAGTTTAAAAATGAATTTCTGTATAAAGTATAACGGACCAGTAGGGTTACTCTTGAATCTCGATATCATGCGAATTGGAAATTGGAATCGTATATGTCACTTTAGGTACTTTTGAACACAGTATAAGGGGATTATTAACATTTAGTTACAAATAAATTCAACGAATAGGATAAAATAATTTACTATTTACTATTAACTAAATGTCAATAATTCGCCAGAATTGTGTTCAGGAGTTCCTAAAATGACATATTCGATTCCAATTTCCAATAATGCATGAATCGAGCGTCGAGAATAACCCTACAGAACCCAAAATGTAACAATCCTAACAAAACAATGCTTGTAAAGGTCAAACACTTAGCATATCTGTTCTCACACATCAAGAAGACATCAAACCTAAACTACTAGACAATTAACGGGCAATCTCCATATCTCATTACATGAGGTGCGCGTACAGATTTGCTAACAGAAGTTGGATCGAAGATAATTAGTTTTACGAAACTCAGTAATCGTTGAGATTATTATCATCCAATACAATTGTATTACACGGATTTGTAGTATTTATACTATCTATAGATGCACCGTTGGCTGAGTGGTCCGAAACATGGTGCGAGTTCGATTCTTTGGGGTTGTCATTTGTATTGATTACCATAGACGACTGTATGTTTGGATCTGGGTGTTTATAAATTAAAAAAATATATCTTCAAGCCCATATCACCAAAGCTGGTACGCAGAGGCACAACCAAGGCACCCACGACTAGTCGAATAGACTAAGTATGTACACATAATTAATTTTACTCTCAACCGAAAAAAGGAGTGTGTTTATGTCTTTGAAATATTCAGTCTTTCATTTCACTTTTGTGATCACATTTGTCCAACTTGGATCAATCCAGTTTACGTTGGATTCAAATGTGAACACAAGTCCGTTCTAATGCGGATAAAATAAATTTACAAGAGCGTCATTTGTGTGCCATCAGCACTAATTGCGTATTTATTTTATTTTATTTTATTTAACACTTTATTGCACACAAAAATTAAAATACACAAAATACACGAGAAGTTAAAAATGCACAAAAGGCGACCTTATCTCTAACTAAAGAAATTTCTTCCAGCCAACCCAAAAAAAATTAAGCTGTGAAAATAAAATGGAAGGCATCGTGTACAAAACAATTAACTATAGCTATACTTAGGACGAATAAATAAAAATATACTAAAAAAGTGTGTAAAAAAAACAGGTACAATTATAATTATTGCGTATATTTTATCGATGTCGATAAAAATGAATACCAGGCTCATCAGCATGGGCGCCGGTAGCAGGGTGCAATGGGGTGCAACTGCACCCCCATGTCCGGAAAAAAGTATATAAAAAAGTTACCTGTCTGAACTTGCCGGAGAGTAATGCTTTTCGAGAGTATGTATGTTTGTGTTCGTATGTAAATATGTATGTTACTATACATGTTTATTTCGATGTTTTATATTGGTTAATAGTATGAATAGATGGAGATGCACCTCCCTGAAAATAATCCTGGCGACGCCCATGCTCATCAGCCCTATTTTATCTGTACTATCTATCTATCTGTACTACTGTATCTATATGTACTATTTATCTGTATTTTATCTGTGTGATTGGTACTTGTGACAAAACTGACGTTTACGTGACGTTTGACGTTTCGTTGGTTACATAGTGTCATGTAAACTGATTGTTTTTTCAAGTACTGAGTCCCGTCTCTTAAGACGTAGTGATTACATTTACTTTGATTAATGCTTCGATAGTAGCGCAGTCCGTCGGACCCAATGTGAAACATTTCAAAATCAACGACTACTTATTATTAAAAAAAATAATTAAAAAAACATTATCCAGGAGACCAAATTGTTAATCTAAACTATTCTCGAATTCCCTTGAACACACACAAAAAGTTTCATCAAATTCGGTCCTGTCGTCTAGAAGAAGTTCAGTGACAAACACCCGAACACAAGAATTATATATGTTAAGATAAGATTTGTATTTCTCCCAGTGTTGGTCAAGGTTAATTTGCAGAATAGACTATCTGCCTTCCGGCCGGCAGCTCCTAAGAGGCGAGCATTTTTACCGTCACTAACACCTTGACATCTGACTAGGTAGTAGAGTTTCGCATTGGTACCACCCTTACCTATTCCTGTAGCCATAACGTCCGTGCTTGTCGAGGACGTGTTCCGGTTCGGAGGATCAAGTTGCTGGTAAACTTACTTTTGCTTCAAGCTTAACATCCCGGCTTCAGGTTGGCAACGCACCATTACCACCTTTGGTGTCTGTAGGCGGCATGAAATTTATACCATCCGTTTGCTTGTTTACCTTTCAATATAAAACAACCTGTTCTTATTTCATTACATGTATTATAATGTTAAAAAAGAAAAGGTTATCTGCACTTCCGTATAAGTATCGGTCCTCCAAAACCTCTCGAACAGTTATCAAATTGTGGAGAACATTATTCTATTACCATAATATTACACAATAGTAACATGTACACTTTGATTTAATCACTATATTTGCGCTACATAAGCAAGACAGCGGATCTAACGGCCGTTGTAGGGATTCTTAAACCTCTCAGGGTCTTAAGAGTATTGTGATTGACGCGGTGATAAAAAAAACGGTTGCACTCCGGGAGTGCCGGCGGAAGTGAAAACTTGAATATTAACGTTGTGCATTTTTATATTTTGGAATGATGAGGGAATAATTTTGCACGAATTACTTTATCAGTGTAAGGTAGTCGGTAAATTTACTTTTGCTTGAAGAGTAAAATCCCGGCCTCAGGTTGGCAACGCACCATTACCACCTTTGGTGTCGCTTGGCGGCGTGTATTTCTTATCGTCAGGAAATCCGCCTGGTTGTTTGCCTTCCAATATCATAAAAAAATGAGTTTCTGAATACGGAACGATTAGTTAACTACATAATCATTTAAGTGGCAGAATAAAATATTAATTTATTGCGCTATCGTACACAAATATAACAACATGAACATTCGCGCAAGCGCCCTGCGCCGTCTAACGATATTTTCTATCTGACAATCGTTTTTACCCATTCCAAAAAAAGTGCGCCGCGCTGTTAAAGAAGTTTTCACTTCAATAACGATAGGTAATTTTTGGAACCCTGAAGTATTTTTTCCGTAATGATCCGGGTCCGGTAGAATAGATTATAGGTTTCTCTGCCAGGCCTTCCATCAATAATTGTCAACTGGGGCGACTGCACCTGGTGACTGGTGACTGGTGTGGTCAGATGAAGTGTTAGAGTCGTGTTACCTTCCACTCGGAGCGACCGCCGCGATTTGTCCTGTTACTATGACGTGTTCATGCGAAGCCGGGGTGGGCCGCTAGTTATCTTATTCCAGTTTTAAAAGAGAAGAAGATAAGTTATATCTTAATTAATAAATATACGTCCTGACGGATGGCGGAAATAGACGGATTTCCTGATGGTGAGAAATTCTCGCCGTCTAGAGACATCAAAGGTGGTAATGGTGCGTTGCCTACCTAATCCCGGGATGTTAGGCCTTGAGCAAAAGTAAGTTTACAGGCTACCTTTACCTCCAAACCGGAACACATCATGATGTTATGGCGGCAGGAATAGGTAAGGCGGTGGTACCAATCAGGGTGAGTCGCTGCGAAACTCTACCATCTAGTCAGATGTCACGGTGCTAGTGATGGTAAGCGTATGCTCGCCTTTTACGAGCTGCCCGGCAGGAAGGCAGATGGTCTATTCTGCAACGGGTGAAATTATTTGATTGATTTTCTTAATATCGTTCAACTTTTAAGTTTATTATAACTTAATTCTTATATTGTAGGCACTAAATTTCATAAGTTTTCAAAAAGCTTTTAAAAAGTAGTTTCCATAATATCATTTTTAAAAATATGTTTCTAAAGTAATTTTAAATCGAGAGAATTTATACTTAAAGTTGGCTGAAAGAAACCTCTGCACTTCTAACATCTAAACTAACATCCTCCTAGTATTATAAACGCAAAAGTTTTTAAGGATGTGTGTATGTTTGTTACTCTTTCACACTCGAATGGCTGAACGGATTTGTCTGAAATTTGGAACACAGATAGATTGTTGCCTGGATTAACATAAAGGCTACTTTTAATCCTGATCGCACAATGGGTTCCTGTGTAAACGCGGGCGACGCCGGAGGCAGCAGCTAATATTATATTAAAAAGATGATAAAAATAAGTCTGTACATAAAAAATAGTATGAAAACAATTTTTTTTTTCATACATATTGTTATAAAATTTTTGACAGTATGTTTATATGTTCGCTTTTCATGCAAAAGCTACTGAACGGATTTTTACCAAATTTGGTGTAGTAGTAATTTATAGCCCCGGTCAACATTCAGTATATTTGACATTTTCCATCGTAAGAATATCAACATTCAGTATATATTTTACTACTGGAAAAGCTTTCACTTCCATCAATTCAGCGCGTGTACGAAACCGTTGGCAACAGCTAGTAAATAATAATACCAGAACATAATGAGTATGAAAACACCTTTTATATGAAAAAATGTTTATTGAACATGACACTTGCAAGGTAAGTGCAGTAATTATGATCGGAGAAAGATCACCGAAACTAGTTGAACTGTACTGTGACCTTGCCAAGCGGATCCGGAGCCATTTTGATCAGCCGCCGACATTGTAGAGTGACCATGACTTAATACAAAACTTAATAAAAAATAAAACTGATTTAACCACCAGTTTTGCATCAAAATATTAACACGTCTCCACAGAAAGTGCACATTGAAATGATCGAAAAGAGGACAACACTTAGCGAAGAAAGTAAAAATACCATATATTCAAATGTTTCATTTTATTAACAGACCCCATAATATCACTTCAGAAACATTATTATGAGGTACTAGCTATCCCGGCGAATTTCGTTCCACCCGTTAAGTTTGTATGGGGAAAAATAAAGCAGGTCAATACCTCTACCTGCTTTTCATTTTCCTTTAAATTTTCCCAGTTTATTTTTCTTCATGCGAATCTTTTTCTGACAATAACTAACACAACAAAAAAAGAATTACCCGAATCTGTTCAGTCGTTCATAAGTTATGCGCTTACCAACACGTTTAGCAATTCATTTTTATATTATAAATGAATCTATTAGGAACTGCATTTATTCGGTCCAGCATGGTATGAGAACTATTGGATCAGATGAGTAAGCGCCGGATCTGATACCGTGCCGGAAAAATACATCCGAAACCAAATTATTCATATGAACGACGTGGAATTAAAAACCGCGTGATGACACCAAACAAAACAGCATGCTGACGTTATAGCGGCAGGAATAGTTAAGACGGTGGTGCAAATCCGGGTGAGTCGCTGCGAAACTCTACCACCTATTCAGATGTCACGGTGTTGGTGACAGTAAACCCATGCTCGCCGTTTACGAGCTGCCTGGCAGAAAGGCAGATGGTCTATTCTGCAAAGGAGCCCGGACCAACACGGGGAATGATGCCATCAACTGTGTGTCATTTACGGCATTAAATTTGCTGTTGGGAAAACTACGATAAAAATCTGACAGTGAACCTGAAACCATAAGACCACGAATTTGATTAAGATAGCAATACCGTGACTAATTAGATGATTAAAACAAGCAGTTGTCTGTAAAGTCGGTTTACTGACGACAGTTGAACGTGACAGTGTCATAAGAACGGAGGCCGATTGTGCCTCTTCGTCGCTCGTTCCGCGCTCTCGCTTGCACTTCAAGCCTTAAATAACACGCCTCAGAACAAGGTAACGACGCACGAGTCATATTTTTGGTGCGTGCAGCCGGCTCTATCGAATCATAAGACGGTGTTACGTCAAAACCGAATCCGGTAGATCCCGCCGTATTCGTCAATCCGTCAAAATTCGACAGATTAAAAATTACACCGAACTTCAATACCTACTACTTTGGAAAGATTTTACCAAAATAATTTTAAAATAATGTTAATTTAAATTCAAATTCAAAATAACTTTTATTACGTAGATCTGTACAAAGATTCTTGTAACGCGTCTATATAATTCTAAAACCTACCACCGGATCGGAACGCGGCCACTCACTGAGAAGATCCGGCGAAAGAAACTCAGCGGGCTTGTCTTTTTTCTTATAAATCTAATTTACATAAGTTTATTACATTTACAAGTAATTTGCAGAGATTGGTATGAGGAGCAATTAATCCCAAGCATTTCTGTCTTCTAAATATTCTGAAATCTTATAATAACCCTTACCATACAACTTGATCTTAGTACATTTTTTAAATCTATTAAATGGTAAGTCTTTAATATGCTCGGGAAGTTTATTTTAAAAACGTATACATTGGCCCATGAAAGAATAACTGATTCTGTGGAGACGAGACTTATGCACAACAAGATTGTTAATAGTCCTTGAGTTTCCAGCATGTACAACAATATGACATGACATATATCAAGTTTTTAAAAACGTATTGAGAAGTCACCGTTAGAATTTTTATTTCTTTAAACTTTTCCCTGAGGGAAACTTTTGGGCCTAAGTTATAAATTGCCTACGGGTTTCCTGATCAGATTATCATGGTTAACGCAATCAAATGCCTTGGACAAATCACAGAATACAATGTTAATGTAAATTTCATTTAAGTAAGAATTAAGTTATTTTTTTGACCGGAATATCCCGACGGTCTCATGGTGTCGGCAGCACAAGACCGAGATCCTTGTCAACGGTCGCCACATCTGACTCATTGCTCTCCAAACTCCTTCGACACTTTACACATACAAATTATTCTTGTTTTCTTACTACCCAAATTCAACATCTAGTAGTTGCCAATTAATAGGATTTTTTTTGTACAAATTTCTGAACAAAAAAATTCAACAAAAAAAGCAAAACGTTGCTATTGTAGTAAAATTTTCTTTTATTTCTATATTTTTGACCGTATGTTTTCAAACTTATGCAAATATTATGCACAAAAAACTGATACGTTAATAATTCATATTTTGTAATAAAAATAGTTTACGTGCACTATACAAACCATAATATTTATCAGACACTCCTAGATCTGCCCTTCTTACTTGACGAATTTTATTGCAAAATGGTTTTAGTTACACACATATGTGTACTTTCGGGTACCCAATACCCAATAATAAATATACCCAAAAGCCTTCAAATCAATATCTTAGACAAAAAGTTTTAATCGAATTTGTATTCAAATACTATTATGGCTTATCAATGACACACGTATGTTACAGATATGAACATTAAACTGCTAAAAAATATATTTCGTCTAATCAAGAGAATGTAAAAGTTTTAATGTTATTGTTATAACAAAAATATTCTTAAAACGTTTTGAGAGGTGGCATGAAACGGACATTTTTGTATTTCAGGTCCTAGTAAGTTATTAAGAAGATATATGGAAGCGTTAGTAGTTAATTAGAAAGCTTTCACTAATAAGTTATTGAAACGAAATACAATAATTGTCTTCAATCGATTTCTAGCTATTTGTTTCCGGCTTTTAAAAAATATATACGAGTATTTCGTTTATTTCATAAATGTATTGAAAGGGACGCAGCAATTCAAGAAAGGGACGGTATCTAATTTCGAGGAAATATAGGTAAATAAACCAAATTTGAAAGTGACTAGAACTACAGTCATCATTAAATTTTATTGTATTCATCTTAAAAACCAAGAAAACAAACAATTTTCTATAACTTAAATAAAAATCTACAAAGTTAAATGGTTTTCTCATCCCGAAATTCCTTTCTGTAATACTCCATTGACTGACTATTCAATTTTGTGTGCATCAACGCGCGTTCTCTTCTTAGGTGGCATTTTTAACCTAAAAAAAAATAAGAAAATCATAAACCTAGTGCTAAATAGCAGGCTTGAAAGAGACAGTCATGAAGGGGATATCCCATAAAAAACCCTTGATGTGTCCCTTTCATAAATATCAAACAAAAATTAAAATCATAACCGCAAAATCTAAATTATTAAATCAAAATTTACCTACCTTATGTACTTGTGTCTGTGATGTCCAGCTTATTTTAAGCAGTGGTTCACATATAAATAAGTAACTTGCAGCACTCAATAAAACGTTTCACTATTATATCAGAAAAAATACAATTCAATGCTAATAACAACAGGCACATATATCCGACATGTTTGTAATGACAGGATTATGAATTTAGCCGCGAACGAACTTGTATAGAAGTCGACATACGACAAAGATAGTGCTGTTTCGAATTTTTTTTAATTTACCGGTAATATGTTTGTCCCTTTCATTACGTGTACCTCTCCCTACATCGACGAAAATAGATACATTCTGAAATTTTATATAATTTTGAATGAAGGTTAGCCTGAATTATTTTATTCCTAACTGAACTCTATGTTTCGTATAAAATATTACTCAGCATTTACTGGGTGTTGATGTGGGATCGCTAAGCCAAATTCAGGTGATTACAGCTACACGATCAACGTATGTAATTACAATTATTCTATAAGGAAATACATTCTGATTATTATAATTACAATGGCTTTGGTGCCTGTTCTTGTATTACCATAGTCAGATAATTATTTATGGATTACCATTAAAATATAATTAATTAATCGCAATAAGTATAGGTAAAGTAGTGTATAGGACACACGTACTCTACGGAAACCATTTCGTTCTTTCGTCGAATTAAATATATGTGGATATTATGTGTGGACAAATAATATATGGATGGCGTCCGTAATGTGATTTTGTAGTTTTAACAGCACTGATATGTCAAACTACCTTCGTATATTTTAATTCACGAGAACTTGCTAGAGGTTACACTCATAACAGTTTACAGCTTGATATGTTTACTACTTGTATACTCGCTACCGTCTCTGTAACTATTTATGTGAAAACTTTGAACAGTGCCTCTATTAGTGATTCAGAGAAATACATTTTTAGACCAAAAGTGTCAGATTCGGACACGTAACTTACTTAACATAATCTATACTTATGCATGGGAAAGGCTTTGATGTCATTTCTAAATATTGCTAACTCAGTCTAATGTACTGACCTCTCTTTCGTTTTGACTTTGTAAGTTGACATCACAAGACTCTCTGAAAGAGAGGTCAGTACATTAGAGTGAGTTAGCAATATTTGGAATTGACATCAGGTCAGTGTTTCCACATTAAGGGATTTCGCCCTTTTTAGGGCGAAACTAGGCTTTCGCTGTATGACTTAGGGTATTTTTTTTAAATAGGGATTTAGGGAATTTTGAGAAAAAAAACCTGTTTATGATAACTTTGAACATTTTATGTTCTTTCTCTGACTATGAGCCGTGGCTCTCTTTAAGGGAATCCCCAAACTAGTTACTTCATAGATATTACCCGACAATAGTAATACTAATTAGTATTACATATGTTATAAACATAAAGGATAATACAAACTAACATTATACCCACGGATATATTTTATTATCGTTTGTTAGCTATAACAATAACTGCTCAATTTTAGAGCTTACTACTGCCATTATAAATGTCGCAAAAATTTGCAAAAGTAATGCTAAATACGATAAATTTTTATTAAATAAATTGTGCGCCCTAAATTAGGAATTTTTTGCACAAAAATAGCGATTTTTTGGGATAATTTCTAAGAATTTCAAAGCGAAACCAAAATCTTATGTAGAAACACTGCATTAGGTATTCATTAGGAGTGTAACCTCCAGTAGTGATATAGCTTCATGTCCGAAAGAACACGTCCTGCAAGTTCTTAAAAAATTGTATTCTATTACTATTTACAAAGTATTTTTTCTGTGTATGATTTCCATTTTCTGCGAGTTCATACGGGCATGGTCGTGTAATATTCTGTATTTTAACTCGGTCATGTTTGGACCCCTTTTTACTAAAATTGCGCTTACGGAGGAGCATAAAATTTGACACACATAGTATAAGTGTAGGAGAAGTGGAGAAGGCTAATATTTTTCAATAATAATACTTATAAAGTGCATTAAATCAATAAATAAAACGTTGCCCACACTACCATGTATTTGACACACACAAACAAATATATTGATGATAACGATAAAAGATCACAGATGGCGCACTCTAAAGTTTGGAAACAAAGTAGTTGTTCTTGAAAAATGTAGATGGCGTTCTTATCAACAAGATATTAAAATTTATTATGGTTGAATTTCGACCAATGGGCGACCACTGGTCAATTAAATACCTAAAGCCGTGCGGTGCATCTACACGCGACAGGGCTACTCGCCTGCAGTAATATAACTACATAATAATTATAATTTTGAGATCGTAAATGTTGTTGTCTTTAAAACAAATAAAAATCATTTAATGGTCGGTAAG
>NJDC01013876.1:59671-72782 GCA_002245475.1 Calephelis virginiensis | reverse complement strand
AGTTTCGCAGCGACTCAACCGGATTGGTAACCCCGCCTTACCTATTCCTGCCGCCATAACGTCATGACGTGTTCCGGTTATGAGCGTAAGGCAGCCGGTAAACTTACTATTGCTAGAGGCCTAATAAATATGACGGTCTCAGGTTGGCAGCGCATCATTACCACTTTTGGTGTTTCTAGGCGGCGTGAATTTCTACCTAACCATCGGGAGATGTTCCGGTTTGGAGGGCCTTACCCTCCAAGCCGATAAACTTACTATTGCTCGAGGCCTAGCATCCCGGCCTCAAGTTGGCAACGCACCATTACCACCTTTGGTGTCTAGGCGGCGTGAATTTCTTTCCATCAGGTAATCCGTCTGCTCGTTTGCCTTCCAATATCATAAAAAAAAGTAACTGGATCCGCTGAGTGGTACAAACCGTCTGCCTCTCACTAGCAGGCAGAGAGAGGCAAAGGCAGGTTAAAATATACCACCACCACTGGTGAGCTGTGCAGCTACTTACGGGAAGGGATCCACCGCTTTACCTATTCCTGCCGCCATAATGACTCTATCATGTTAGCGGGTTGACCTGCACAATACTGCCATTTATATACTAATACGTGATGCCAAAACTTTTTACGAAAATTGCGCGGACGCAGGAGCATAAAATATGACACATTTATAGTTCATGTGTAGGAAAAGTGCAGAACGCTAAAATTTTTTTTAATATTAATGCTTATAAAGTACATTAAATCAATAAATAAAACTACCATGCATTTGACACACACAAACAAATATATTGATAATAACGATAAAAGATCACAGATGGCGCACTAAAAAGTTTAGAAACAAAGTAGTTGGTCTTGAGAAAGGTCGAATGGAATTTCGACCAATGTGCGACCACTTTTACTTATAAAATGACATATCCTGACTGACTGAGTAATTCATCATCACCGAGTAAAAACTGTGCCATTTACAGCCATGAAATTTGGTGATTAGGGTCGTTTTATTAAGTAGACATTCACTAAACATTAAATTTTGGATTTTTTACCCCAAAGGGGTTGAAATAAGTACCTATTGAAAGTTTGTATAAAAAACCGTCATTTTTTAAGTAAAAAAACGCGAAACTTTGTTTTTGGGCTACTTATTAAAAATGCTAAGGATTTCTGGAAATTCTAACCCTAATTGAAAGTTTGTATGAAAGTCCTTATTAATAGTAGTCAGTAAATATATTAACTGCCACGCGAGCAAAGCAGCGAGTAATATCTAGTTATATCTAAAAAAATATACCACTACTTACAATTAACACACAATCCTGAAATTAAAATGACTTTAAAAAAAAAATTTTGTAAAATTTAAAAATTAAAAAAAAAATTAAACTTGAGAAAATTGGCGCGAATTTGTGGATTGTAATTTGTGTCTCAAAATATTAATACCCAAAAATATTCACTGTCCAGAATTAATAAGCAAAATTCCAATTTTTTCTTTTATTTTTCTGTCAAATTCAAGCAAAACTCATACCTAAATAGATAACTAATAGAACTTTCATACATTATATTCATAGCTAATGTAAAATACTAAATATACCCTTTAACCAACATTTCTGCTATGGTATAATAGTGCTATAGCAACAACTACTTTTGCAGTAAGTGGTTGAATATGTAATTTCTATTACTGTCTATTTAGTTTTTCTGTTATTTACTATTTGTATTATGTTATTCAATAAGTTTCATATAATTTTTGTACAGGGTTACTTTGAAAGTACCGGTCAAATTTTAATATAAGGGGTAAATGCTTAAATGGTAATGTATTTTAAATGTTATTGGCAAATTGTAATATTTGCTTTTATATATTCATTTTTTTTTCTGGTATACATTTTAGTATTACTTTGTATTAGTATCGTTGACTAACCCATAACACAAGCACATGATTTGCTTACTTTGGGGTTAGATTCAATTTGTGTAACTTGTCCTGAAAATATTTACTTATTTTTTTATTTTATATTTAAAAATAGTCCGTAAATAGTACTTACTTACCGTAGTAGTAAGTAAAAAAATACTCCTACTAGGTACATTGTCACGCTGCAACATACCTAGTACGAGTCACGACATTACCAGTTTGCGAATGCAACTGCGGTCGGTGGGAACCAGTTTTATGCTTTGTTGACGTTAGAACCACGCATCTTGTGTTTTGTGTTGGAAAAAAAAATGAAAATTGATTTCTTTTTAAATTTCTAATTACGTCATAAATCAAAAGTGGTAGCGATTTCGTATCGTTTCTCAAGATTTGGCTGGTACTTTTAATGTCACCCTGTATAAGATCCTTCCTAATTAGGTGTTCAAAATTTTAGAGCATATTCAATATAAGCGTAATAAAAAAATTAAACATATAAAAAAATAATGTGACTAAAATGATTTTATTTTTCACTAGCTGTTCCGTCGACGTTTGTTCTATCGTTCAGTATATATGGGAAAAAATAATAATATTCCTACATGATAAAAATTATAGTATGTCCGTCTTCTAGTTGTAAGCTATCATCACGTCAATTTTCAACAAAATTGCTTCAGCTATTCTTGAGTTATAAAAAGTGCAACTAACACGACTTTATTTTATATACATAGACTATCTGATCCGGTCTGTAAATGTTGTTTTTCGTAGTTTACTCGCAGTTTTTCTTTTTTTCTCACCTTAAGCCTTCTCTATTATTTGGCAGGACCGTACATATACAGATACGCGTATATCTATAAGTTTCTTTTATTTTAAAAGACAGCGAACAACGTAGCTCTACTGAAGGTAAGAGATAAACGTGGCCTATAAACACCATAAATGGTATAGGTACGCTATTGTCTTGTAGCCGGAGTGAGGCTTCTGGCTACCCTATCGTCGGGTCCGGAAAACGACACTATCATTATGTCGCACAGATGGATGGACAGGTAAAAATAGAAATAATTATATTTCACATACACCTTACATGTGTCGAGTCTAAAAATTATCTTAACGTCCATATCCCCGAAAACGTAGGCAGAGGTACAACCAGTGCACCCACGACTAACCGAAGACTCTAGTTCCAGAACGTGATAGGTGGCAAATCTATCGTCAACAGGGCACATATCCAATCACAGGCAACTTTATTTTTATTAAAAAATAGAAAATACACATTTCCTATTTTTTTGTTTACAGACCCGTGTATTGAACCAGGGACCTCGACAAGTCAAGTCCAACGGACTGCTAGACCACAGAGGTTTTTACGAGTATATACATATAAAGTAGTATAATCTACCACCGGATCAGAACGCCGCCACACACTAATAAGATCCGGTACCAAACTTAGCGGGCTTGTCTCTAGGCAGCGTGAATTTCTTACCATCAGAAAATTATTCTGCTTGTTTGATTTCCATTATCATAAAAAAAACAATGAAGTGATTTTTAAGAGGAGCAGTTAGTCCCGAGCGCTTTTATCCGATAAATATTCAGCATTGGTAAGGTATAGTAACATCTAATATATAAAATTTTAGTGTCACTATGCGCGTGATTGAACTCCTCCGAAACGGCTCTATCGCTTTTCGTGAAATTTTGTGAGCATATTGAGAATTGCATTTTTTAAATTTATTGAATAGAAGGTCTTTCACATTTTCTTGTTAGCAATCGCCCATTTAGCATTTGCTTATTGATTCCCGATAATAATATTTAAGTGTGATAGTGTCATAGGTATATTATAACTTGTTGTTCATTATGAAGTTTATTAATTAATTCTTTCATTTATTCATATATTCATTAAGGGCAGTTAAAGATAAATAAATTTGATTCATTTTAACATTAAGTATTTGTTTTCTAATTACTGGCAACATAAAACAAACTGTTTGAGTTCTGAAACGTCGTTGTAAGCTTTTTCAATTATTTTTACCCCGTGTTTTTCCTGACTCCTTTGCAGAATAGACCATTGGTACCACCGCCTAACTTATTCCTGCCGCCGCAACATTAGTGAATGCCATTGACGTGTTCCGATTCGGAGAGTAAGATAAACTTACTTTTGCTCGAGGCCTAAAATCCCAGTCTCAGTTTGGAAACACAACATTACCACCTTTGGTGTCTCTAGGCGACGCGTATATCTTAGCATCAGAAGATCCTTCTGCTTGTTTGCCTTCCAATACCATAAAAAGAATCTATACATATAATAATACGTAATTCATGTTAAGGTATAATATTTCAATAATAAATTAACTCAACCAAATCGCAAATTTGATACAATGGCCTGATCATTTTTAACCGCGTTCAAAAAAACGAGGAGATTCTCATTTCAGTGGGTATATTTTTTTTAATGTATACCGATTTCTCCATGGTTTCTGAACCGATTTACGGAATTTTTTTTTGTTTGATGCGGAATAGGTTCGAATTGGTCCCATAAAATTTTAATTTAGGCAGGCCCATTAATTAGATTTGTAGTTGGTGCCAAGCCTTAAGCTAATCATTATATTATAAGTAAGTAACAAATTGGCTTCGCACCGACTTCAAACCTATTAGTAAATAGCACGTATAAACTATAGGTAGTATATAATTAATATGAAATCTTCATTATTTATTACTTTTTAGATTTGAAGTCGTTTTTTATTAACGTAATTATTTTTAATATTTTTGGTATTGACTACATTAAGTCTCGGGTTCGATCCCCAGGTCGTAATAAGTTAGTTTATAGTTGGAGACAGGTTTTCCTGTCATCCCTTTGGGGATACGGGTTTCAACATATTTACTCACATTTAAACCCCATCTTTGAAATGGGATTTGAATTTTTATTAATGGGAAGACACGTCACTTTACTTTGGAAGGTTTTTCGGTCTGATGTGAGAGTCTACTTTCTTCCATACGCTGCAGACGGGAACAGGACAGTGTCAACACTGTTGTTATGGTGGCAGAAATACGCAAGCGGTATATCCCTACATGCAAAAGTTGCTGCACAGCATTCGATCAGTGGTAATGACCCATCTTACCTTACCTTGCCTATTACGAGCTGCCTGGAAGTGAAGCAGATAGTATATTGGTCACAAAGAACTCGGACCAACATGCTTGCAGGCTGGTAAAAAATGTTTCTGGCGTGTACCTTTCTATCATCTCATGTTTCTATCATTCGTTTACCATCTCATGCATTTTTAAAATAGTTGAAATAGGTATGTGATTGAGGAATAATTCAATTCGTCTCAACAGCCAAAACTATTTTAAATAATGGGACCTTAAAATAACATGGGGGTTGTAATAGACTTTTATTGGGACTTACTTAAAAGAGTTCATTTTTCATAATAACTTTATCGTAATACTAACTACTTTTATTTGCATGTTTTTAAGAAAATTGTGTTTGTAAATTTAATAATAATACTAATTACTTTTATTTGCATTTTTTTAACGAAATAGTTTTTTTATATAATTATAAAAATGTGATCTATCTGACCTTTTCAATAAATAGATTGTACTTTGATACCACGCACCTGTCCATTTTGCGAGAATTAGATTGTACCTAATTGTATCAAAAGATAGTGCAGCCGAGATGCGTTGGAAGAGGGGGCTCACATATATAGCGAAGATGCGCCGCGCACCGAACTACAGTCCTTAGACACGCTTTCGCGTGCTTTTCCTTTCCATAGTTAATTTTTGTGCCAAAAATAAGTGGATTTTAGTGATTTCGTGGTGAGTTATCGGAAATAGACGAAAATGAATATATCAGAATATGAGGATACTAAATATTCCAAATCCTAGAAAATAATTTTCATCAAAAATATCGATCTTTAGCTAGTATTTCTCTGAATAAAAATTATGACTTCGTGACAACTGCATTACCTATAGTTTTCAAAATCTAACCGCAATCTTGTAATTTTTTGCATGTAATTTATACCTACATATTATTATATAACAAAAACAGCATATATATGTTGTTCATTCGTAGATGATAACATGTATATAAAGGATTGAATTGTTACAGAAATAAGGTGGTAGCTGGTGCAAGATGGCTCACATAAAGATATTGGTAAGATTATGATATAAAAATGTTACCACATTAAAAATATATAGTTGTTTTAATTTTGAATTAAAAAAATTAAAGATATTGGTAGGATTGTATTGAAATGTTATCACGTAAAAAAATATACAGTTGTTTTAGTTTTGAATTTGGAATTTACAAAATTAAAGAAATTGGTAAGATTATATAAAAATGTTATCACATTAAAAAAATATAAGTTTGTTTTAGTCTAAAATTTGGAATTTAAAAAATATCAAATTTCATTTCAAAATAACTTTTTTTTATTATATCAATTTAATTTTATTGTGACTGTCATTTATATAATTTTATAATTTAAAATTCGAATTGATATATTACATGATTATTGTCGCAAAAACGACTTCTTACTTCAGCACTGTGAAATAAATGTTCGTTTGATTTTTAACGGAAGTTTGTTACATTGTTTTTTGAAGTTATATCATTTATATGTATAGTACATAGTACTTATTAGTTTAATAAGGTCAAGGAAAAAGCAAAAAACAGTGGTCTTAACAAGAATTAAATTTTTTTGGCAATATCACGCAAAAACACACATACGTAATGAATATCTGTTAAATGTTGATTCGTGAAAGTTTGGAACTTTACAACATTTTTAAATTTGAAAGGAAAGGTTGCCAATATTTCTTTTTTTACCTGTATTTTGTAATACATTTGTGCCAAAAATAGTATTTTATTAATTTACGAATTTTACCAAACATGTGAAAATATAAACACTCAACACAAATATTTACACCTAAGATTTGGTAGAACAAGAATGTCGGTATTGTTATTAGGTCTTTCATTTCAAATAGTTAACACTATTTATAAAAAAATGAATTGCCAAAACGTATGTCCATGCATAGCATCCGAACAATTGGACCGTTGCTGCTTGTGGAAGTCCAGGGACGGTTCAAAAACTAATAAAGTGCGTGAAAACTAGCAAAAATAACATTTTTTTTTCCATACAAACTAAACGAATGGAAAAAGTTCACCGGGACTGCTAGTATTTTATAAATTTCCATTGGGTAATCGCAATTCTGTAAGACGAAGTAAAAGAAAAACTGTAGTTTTTTTACAGAATAGCTAAATTTATTAGAATATTTAAATGTCAAAGTTATTCCATGTTATGTGTACTGTGTGTCTACAAAACAATTACGAAATTACTGGCAACATTATGATTTAATTATTGTGTAATTCTTTAAGGTGTTTTATTATTAAATGCAAAGTGTCTGTACCTTGAACTATAGTTTTGTTAATTTCTTAGGCTTTTATTTCATACTAGCAGTTTCACGCAGCTTCGCCTGCGTAACTTGGCTTTTACTGCACCGATTTTGATGAAACAAGCCTATGTCACTCAAGGAGAATGTATCATTCTAAAGGTGAAAGAATTTTCGAAATCGGTCCAGTAGTTTCGGAGCCTACTCATTTCAAACAAACAAAAATCAAACATTTCCTCTTAATAATATTATAGTATACAAATGTATAAAACTCGGGAATTCAGTATTATGAGCATTCGAAGTATATAGTAGAATAATATTAAAAAAAAAGTATCTTCACGCCCATATCCCCGAAGAGGTAGGCACGGGTACAACCAAGGCACCCACGGCTAGCCGAAGACACTAAGTCCCACAATGTGATAGGTGGCAAGCCTATCGCCAACCGGGCACATTTCCAATCCCAACCAAAATTTTTTTTATATTAGAAAATTGGAAAATCCAATTTTCTTTTTGTTGGTCGACCCCGGGACCTCATGCAGTCATGTCCAACACCCAGGCCGCTAGACCACAGAGGCGATAATATAAGGAAATTATCTAGTAGAATAATATAAGGAAAATATCTAGCACAGACAATAAATTCTGGCGATTAATCCTCTTACCAATCTATTCGTAAATATGATGTAGGATATTATTTATTCAGGTTTATGTATCAATGGTAAATAAATATTTAACCATACTCTTTCATGCTAATATTATAAATGTTTGTCTGTCTATCAGGGCTCAGCAGTTAGCTGGACCGATCTTGGAGAAATTGTATATACATAGTTTAAGACCCGAATTCAACCATAGGCTAATTTTTCAAAAATCAATTTCCAAACGACTTTAGTCTACGCAGACTCTTTACTCTCTACTCCTCTTGCTAAAGAGTATTTATATTTTCTTGCTCTACTCTGAGCCACGGAAAAAACAACTAATAAAGTTTATTTTTTTAATGAAAAAAAACAAGCTCCATGAGTTGGTTTTGTACATAGTTTTAAAACAAGTGCCTGTTTTCGATCCGATTAGAAAGGAAAGAAAGGAAAAATATTCATTTGCGGAATACGAGTGTTACAAAAATGTTACAAAATTGCTGGATCGATCTTGGAGAAATTGTATATGCATTGTAGAAATTGTATATTGTAGTTGTATATTGTATTAGAAATTGTATATTAAGACCCGCATTCAAACATAGGCTACTTTTTGCAAAAATTAAATTCCAAACGACTTGACTCTACGCGGTATTTACTTTCTACTCTAAGTCGCGGAAAAACAACTAATGAAGTTTTAATTTTTAAAAAATGAGAAAGACGAAGCTCCTTGAGTTTGTTTCGTATCTAGTTCTTACAAGAAAAATATCAGTGTAATAATAATATAAAAAAATGTGTAATAAAATTACACGATGATGGTGGTTAGCGCTTGCCGTTGCCGTGTTACGGTTAGGTAGCCGGTGTGCCGGTAAGGTAGCCAGTACACTTACTTTTGCTCGAGGCCTAAAAGGCTTCAGAGTGACAAAGCACCATTACAATCTTTGGTGTCTCTAGGCGGCGTGAATTTCTTACCATCAGGAAATCCGTCAGGAAACTAATCTGACAGCACTAAGTGTTTTAATTCGTTTGATTTCTTTTGTTGAAAGATAGCAATAACTTAAAATTAGTTTTGGAGTTTTGGCGCCATCGTAAATGAAGATGGTCGTAATTTTTTCATTATTATTGAATTTCGTGTTTATATTGAGTGAAATTAGTTAATGTAGGTGGGAATTAGATTAATTTTGTTCAGTGAAAGTGCACAAATCAAATAATCATAAAGAAATCAATGCATCGTCTTTTTCTTCGCTGCCGTCAAATCTCACTAGATGAGCTTGAGTAACGAAGCTACTGCTTTAGTCAAGACCCATGACATGACTTTGTACATAGTGACTAATGAGTGTATAAGAATTAACTAATTTGACATTGACTAAATAGGTTATGAAAAACTATCAAAAGCCATATTTATAAAAGAAGAAAATTAGTTTAGTAATTTTAAGTTATTGCTATCTTTCGTGTGTACTTGTGCGTCATAAAATTAACATCAATAACACACTATGATATGATTATGAATATGATTATAATATGAATGATTTAAATCATCAAAATAATGTAAATTTCCACTAATTACTTCCTTCCGTATTAAGAGGCCTTTCTCTTGTTATAATTATAATTGTAACACAGACTGTTCCAGTTTACCAAAATATGCAATGTATACATAAAAACGGTAATATAAATATTCATAAGGTCACATGGTTCTTAAGTAATATCATTGTATGCAAGTATGCTGCACACATTTAACATATTATTATAATATTTTTTTAAACGAAACATGTTTTTATGTTTTATATTTAACCTAATTCCCCCAAACAACGAGACTCGGGTTTGATTCCCGACGGGGGTAGGCATTTGTGTTAAAAAATTAAATTCTTACTAATAATTTCTATTCAATTATTTCTTTGCATTAGTAACGTTGTCTAAAACACTTAACACAAGCTTGTAATTTGGTATATATTTTGGTTAGATCAATTTGGGCAATTTGTCCAACTATATTTATTTATTTTATTAGTTACGATGATGTTGGCCAGGCTCATACAAATTGATTAATTGTTAAGTAAAATTCAAAAAACATGAAACGGATATTAATAAAATTTATTTAGAGTCACCTTGAATTCGTGAACTGCTTTTCGAAAAGATAATGTTCGAATTGCGACGTGGTAATGAAATTAAAACCGGTTTTATAACCGTGTATGAAAAAAGGACGTTCTATATTTTATTTTTATTTAATCGATGTATTTTAATCGATTCCCCGTTATTTTAGACCGATTTCAAAAATGATTTTTTTTATTTGAAAGAGCGTAGTTCCAAGATGGTCATCAAGTGATGGTAATGGCCATTAAGTCTGGATATGATGATGGAATCACTGGAAAATCGTGGAAAATACTTAATTTTTTGTACATTAAAAAAATATTTATTGAAATCGAAGTCGGATCTTTGCAGTATTGCTACTAATTGCAGTATTACAATTTGAAAAAATAACTCTTCGAAAAATGTTTTTTTCCGTTTATGTAATATCTACTCGTCGTCCACTCTTTTTACTCTCCAACACGAACCACTTGTGCTACAAGTAGCTTATATCTGTCCTAGGACAACATTAGATTGAAAGTGTACTTGTATACCAAATTGTTATAATCGATCCGGGCGTTGAAGCTGTCCCAAACAGACAAACAAACACACATATTTTCAAGAGTAGCGATTTATAATGTTGGATCATTGATTCGCCACCAAAAAAAATTTGGATAGTGTGCGATGTCTCACCGGAAACTCCGGCATTACGAAATGTTTATCATCAAAGTAATGCGGGCGAGACATCGACTTTCATGTATTTGAACTCAATACAAGGTTATAATCGCAGTTTCGCCCAGACGGCTTTAAATCAAATTCGCCCGTATTGGTCCTGGCTAGAATATAACTTCTGCCTCCTTTATTGGCACCTCGTAAGAAAGTAGCGCAAGAACATTGTCAACTATACCACTGATAGTAGAATGTTGTGCAGTAACTTGCCAGGATAGTGATACATAATCTTACCACAATTCTAGTCCTAGTGTAAGATCCCGGTGGAGGTAAAGGATAGTCCCTATTCTTGTATAATAAGCCATAAAACTATAAATTTTAAAGAAAGAAAAAATTTCACCCCATACACAATTTGAACCTGTCTTTTGTCTAAAGTCGAACGCTCCAACCATTTGAGTTACTGAGGATTCAAGTCCCGTAGCGAAAATTTTAATTCGTTTGTTACCCTTTAACGCGGGTAGTTATATCCTTTAGATACACAGCTACACTTATAAGTATACGTATTCAAATACATACACATACATACAAAGGCCTATCAGCTATCGCCAACCAGGCACCCGTGCCTATCCCGAGCAACGCTGTTTTTATTAGATAATTGAAAAGTTAATATTGTTTGCTGACCTTTCACTTAAAAAAATACCTAAAATAAATCTGTCATCTAAAATTGTCACCACATGGTCACCACACATTACAAATAATTGTTTTTATTATTGACATATAAATACTTTTTACTTTTCGTTGAGACAATAACATACTCGTATATTATCCTACAGAGATATTTTAATAATGATAATTATACCGGTTTTAGTTTTACATTCTTGATTATTATATCTAGATTTATTTGTTCTAAGTATAGCTATAATTGTTTATTGTACACGATGCCTACCATTTTATTTTCACAGCATAATTTTTTTGGTTTGGTTGTAAGAATTTCTATAGTTAGAGATAAGCTCGCCTTTTGTGCATTTTTACTTGTAAATTTTTGCTTTTTGTGTACAATAAAGTGTTAAATAATGTATATACTAATACGTGATGCTAAAACTTAGGACCCCTTTTTACGAAAATTGCGCTTACAGAGGAGCATAAAATTTGGCACACTTATAGTTTATGTGTAGGAGAAGTGCAGAACGCTAATATTTTTCAATAATAATGCTTATAAAGTACATTAAATCAATAAATAAAACATTACCCACACTACCATGTTTTAGACAAAAACAAACAAATATATTGATGATAACGGTAAAAGATCACAGATGGTGCATTAACTATTCATAAAGTTTAGTAGTTGGTCTTGAGAAATGAAGATGGCGTTCTTATCAACAAGATATTAAAATGTATTATGGTCGAATTTCGACCAATGGGCGACCACTAGTAATAATAAATTGCTCTTGAAACTCAATTCAAATGAAGTGAAGTAATCTTAAAGATTTACGAACAATGATGTCAATAGTATAAATGTAAACGATGTTAATGAGACCGCAGCAATCCGTTGCGAGACAAACAGACAGACAAAAAACTCTTTTCACAACACCGTATGCACATATTGCAGACTATTGCAAAGTTTTCCATGAAAATTGTGTCAAACATTTTTCCCATATAACTAGCAGTAGGACTTACTATAACTTATAAAATCTAAATCTGTATATACATATAAAAGGAAGTCGTGTTAGTTACTCTAATTAAAACTCAAAAACGGCTAAAACGATTTGGCTCAAAATCGACGGAGAGGTAGCTTTCCCGTGTTGGTCCGGGCTCCTTTACAGAATAAACCATCTGCCTTCCTGTGCTAGGCAGCTTATAAAAGGCGAACATAGGCTTTCCGTCACTAACACCATAACATCTGACTAGGTGGTAGAGTTTCGCAGCGACCCGCCCAGATTGCTACCACCGCGTTTTCTGCCGCCATAACGTCAGCGCTTGCCGTTGACGTGTTCCGGTTCAGAGGATCAGGTAGCCGGTAAACTTACTTTTGCTTGAGGCCTAACATTCCGGCCTAAGGTTGGCAACGCACCTTAACACCTTTGGTGTCTCTAGGTGGCGTGAATTTCTTACCATCAGGCAATCCGTCTGCTTGTTTGTCTTCCAACATCATTTAAAAAAACGAAGAGTATGACATAGGGTACATTTTATCTCGTTAAACAGCGAGGAAAAGCAACATTTTAATTTTTCCCATACAAACTGAACATGTAGAACGAAGTTCGCAGCACAGCACAGTTCTACAGCAGCTAGTAATTTATAAACTCAATAAATACTTTTTTTATGGATGAATGTTATCGAGATCTAACTAAATCTAATTTAACAAACTAAACGCGAAGTAACAGACAAAGTGGCTATCCGTACCTAGTTAGTGACATGACTAAAATTTAAATACACCAGTTTTATAAAAGAGACTGCACAGCGACGCACCTATATAATCTATGGTCACGGTAGTTTCTTACCATCAGGAGAGTAGTGTGATTGTTCGCTATCTGTACGTCAAA